>JAODAL010078321.1:0-12956 GCA_025379985.1 Phyllomedusa bahiana
AATTCTTCTTGTTTCAGTAACGCCTTTTTTCCCTGTGTTTTCATGTTTTAAATTTTTAAAAAATTAATTTGTTTTAAATATTATGTATTTCCATGTAGTCAAATTGTTATTTTCAAAAATCTAATTTAAAAAAAAATAATAATTTTGTCCACTACCTATTTCTAATTATTCAGGCTACACCAAGTTTTTCCTGTCTGTTAACATTCATAACTAGAGATGAGCGAACAGTAAAAATGTCAGCAGTGACCAAGGGCGCTCTAGCCTGAAACGCGTCTGCTTCATAGCATGATTTTTCTATACATGTTACTGTTTTTACATTGGATATAATAAAGCTACATTTTTTACCTTCCGCTTTTATTGGGCTGAGGTGATTTCCGATTCCAGCATACCTTTGCTGGTCAGCTGTTTCTGGGACACCCGTTGTTGCTGTTAGTAAAAATGTCTAGTTCGATTAGAACCTCAAACCTTAGTGTGTTCAGTTCGAGGTTCTATTCCAACTTGAACTCGAACTTGGACCCCATTAAAGTCAATAGGAGAAGATGTTCTGTTTAATTTTTATACCTATACAGGTGAGGAGAAGCTGGTATTACCATCCATAACAGTAAACTGGATACTTCAAACAACTTAGTGAAGAAAATTTGGCTCTAAGAGTGACAGAAAAATATTGAGAGGCTAAAATACTTCTTTTCTTTCAATGGCTAACTGAAGAGATGAGGACAGTTTTCCAGCAGGGGTGTAGCTATAGGAGGTGCAGTGGTAGCAGCTGCTACAGGACCCTGCATCCTGAGGGAGCCCAAAAGCTCCTTTGATACGTAGGGGATTTGGAGACAATGTGTTACACAATTACTGAACCCCCAAAACTGCAAAAACTGAACTTTTGGGCACTGAGTATGATTTAGCAAATCCAAACACTCTGTATAATATGAAATCCATGTAATGAGAGTTGGACATTATGTGAGCCAGCAAATGTCGCCAAATAACAGCTTCTGGGTGTGGGAAAGATGCAGCCAGCAATACCAAACTCCCTAACTATTTATGTCTATGGACAGAAAAATGCTATCTAACTAACTAAGAGCAGTCTGAACAGTACAGAGAGTGAGCTGAAAATGACGTTCACAAGGCAATACAGTGTAAAAATATATATATAACATGGTCATGTGATTTTAGCAGTCAATGAGAGCCCTACACCTCAGCGATGACGTTTTTGACACTTTGGCCTGATTGGCCACCAAAAGTGCAGAAATCCACTGTCAACAAAACTGAAAATGGTGTGTTGAAATAGAACCAGAACTTAACTCAAATGAACAGTAAAATGTTCGGTTTGGTTCGAGTTCTAAAAGTTCAAGAAGTTCTACTAGAACTTAAATTTTCTAGAACAGTTTGGTCAACACTATTCATAACACCATACTAAAACTAACATCTTAAACCAATAAAGTGGGCTAAAACTTTCCTTTTGCAACACATAACATGAAGCTTAATTTTGATAAGATTAGAGTACCATTGATTTCAACATAAAATGTTCTATTACATTTGTAGACTTTTTGATTTTAGGAGCAAATCTAAGTATTATTAGAAATGTTTCTTTACATACAGTCAATTTTAGTAAAAGATGGTCCCCAGATCCTCTGCAAATCTAACTTTCATGAGACTGTGATCCTCTTCCTGGAATAAAATTCATGCTATGCCTGCAATTTATTTTACTGAGCTATTTCTGGGCAATGCAGGGGATGAAAGTAAAACAAGCCCTTGCCAGAGAAATATTCACAGTTGGTGATTTCTAGTGGAGTTTCACATTTTAAATTTGTTTGCCCAGAAAGTATATTACTATCATTTTTCTATACTTTTCAAATCCTTATTTTATGATACATTTTTGTATATTTATTTAATGCATTGTTTTTAGTGCATTTCTCCTATGGAAAACAGTAATTCCTCTACTACCAGCCATGTTTCTAAAGCACCAGTTGTTTCAAACAATATAGAGTTAAATAACATTAAAGTGGCACTAAGGGCCACATGTATGAAAACTGTCTAGGTCTAACTCTATTGGTTGCCCATAGCAACCTATCAGAGTGCCCCTTTCAATTCATATAGTGCTCTAGAAAAACTAAAGGGGCTCTCTGATTGGTTGCTATGGGCAACAAAGTGAGTTTTCATACATGTGGTCCTAATTTTACAGAAATGACAAATCTTTATTATTTCACATTTATTTTGAAAAGGTTGTCCAAGATAAGAAGATGGGGTCTATTTTTTTTCAGGAACAACCACAATTTTTCTTTAATTAGGCAGCTTGAAGCTGGGTTATGGTACAATAGTGCAATAAGGTTTTTATTTTTATTAGATCAGCTACCATAATTGAATAAAGAAAGCTTAATATAAAAAAGGTCATGTAAAACAAGTTTAACTACTTGGGTAAAAATAAAAAAGATGAACTTTTAGAATAATTCATTTGATAAATGCTTAAAGTCTAGGTCTAATCATTTCAATGAGTAACACCATGACAGGAGAGAGTAAAATTATTTTAATTAACTAACTAATTAATTCATTAATTAATGAATGTATTGATTTTTGTTTTTTTAAAAGGAACCTGTCAGGTGATTTATGTTACCCTCCCTGAGAACAAGATATGATAGAGGGAAAGAAGCTGATATATGTGATATGTAGTTTTATATGATTTGGAAAAGGATTTCTGAGTAAAAAACAGAGACACTACTGACCGGACTCCTTAAAAGAAAATAGGAGTCCTCCTTACCCATCCACATACAGTGAGTGGCAGCTTTTCCTGTATCAGTGTGTACACAGAGAAAACTGTCAATCACTGTATGAGGATGTGGTCAGCAGTACTCTCAGGCCGTGTTCACACGTGGCTTAACCCGACGTTTGTGCGACCTATTGAGCCACAATTCCGCCGTGAATAAGGGACGGGGGCTGGGGCCGTGAGTCGCTGGAGGCGCTCCTGGCCCCACTTAGACAATGTCATTGTTTTACGGGCGTCCGCGCCAAAAATGTCATTTCACTTTCCCCCCCCCCGGGGGCGAATTGCCAGCGGGGGGGAGGACGGAATCCCACTGTTCTCTATGAAGCTGGTTACCGAATGCTCCAGGGTTGGCGCCGTATTGAAGGAAAACCCGGGCGGGGAAAATCGGCCCCCCAAAAATCCATGGGCAAATAACCCTTTGGAAGGGGGCCTTAAGGCCACATGTATAAAAAAGTTGTGCCTAAAACTCCCTTTGTTCCCCAACAACCAATCAAGCACCACTCTAATTTTTTCCAAGCACTATAAAAAATAAAAGGGGGCCTCTGAGGGTTGCTGTGGGCAACAAAGGAGGTTTTAGACCGGGACGATTCATAAAAAAGGCCTTTTTCACTTTCACAGATTTTCTCTGCTTTTTACTCAGAAATTCTGCTCCAAACCATAAAGATCTATGTACAGTGGTGTTAAAAAGTATTTACCCTTTCCTGATTTCTTAATCTTGTGGATGTTCATCACACTTAAAGGTTTCAGATCACCAAACAAGTTTAAATATTAGACAAACATAACACCAGTAAACACAAAATACAGTTTTAAATGAAGGACTTTATTATTAACCCCTTACCGACATTTGCCGTACTCATACGTAGGGTAAGGGTTCCCGCAAATTGACGTATGACTACGTCATGGCGATCTTGCGCGCTCACAAGCAGAGCGCGCAAGATCGCGGCATGGAACCAGCGGTATATTACTGCTGGCATCATGCCGCATCCCTCACGACCGGAGTGAGCTCCGGCCGCGGGGGATTAACCCTTCGATGTCACGACATCGTGGTCGCGACATCGCAGCTGCGGGCGCAGGAGTGAGCTCCTGCTGCCCACGATCCCGGCGCAGTAACGGCGCTTCAGCGCTGGTACTGATCTCCTACCAAACAGCCCGGATGCTGAATGACAGCATCCGGGTTGTCTGGTGACGTCACGATGCCCACAATGCATTGTGGGCAGCGTGACTGACAGTTGCCATGGAGACCAGTATACAGCTATAAGCTGTGTGCTGATCTCCTATTGCATGAACGATCTGACGATCGTTTATGCAATTCCCCCCTGGGAAAAGTGTAAAAAGTGTGAAAAAGTTAAAAAAAAGTGTAAAAAAGTAAAACACAAACACAAGAAATAAAATAAAAACACGTACACCGCCCTTTCCCCTTTACAAACGGCAATCGCCCCAAAAAAGATCAAAAATAAAGTACCTATATTTGGTATCGCCGCGTGCGTAGCGACCCACCCTATAAATCTGTTATGTTAATTAACCCGTACGGTGAACGCCGTAAAACCCCCCCCAAAAAAAACAGTCACAGAATTGCGATTTTTGTTCATCCTGCAGCACATAAAATGGAGTAAAAAGTCATCAAAAACTCATATCAACATCAAAGTGATGCCAATTACAATGTCAGTTCATCCCGCAAAAAAAAAGTCCTTACACAGCTCAGTATACGGAAAAATTAAAAATTTCCCTGACTATTATAAATAGCGTGCAAAAAATATTGTTTTACACATAAAAACACTTCAAAAAAATTTGTGCTTTCAAATAAAAAACTCCCAAAAAATTTGGGGGTATCACCTAATCTTTTAAACCCCACAGAGAAAAAACTAATTGTCACGGATACTGCACGGTAAACGCTTTTAAAAAATAAAAAAAAAAAAACATGCTAGGATTGCAGAAATTTTCTTCACCCCCCTTTCCCAAAAAAACGGTTTTCAAAGCGATCTTAAATCTTGCCCCCCCAAAAATGTTCCCCAATAAAAATGTCAACTTACCCCAAAAAAAAAAAGTCCCTAAAAAGCTCCAAAACAGAAAAATAAAAAATTTTAGGGCTCTCAGACCGGGGACGATGCAAAAACGTTTTTTCCCTTTTAAAAATAAAAGTTTTTTTTAATTGTGTAAAAGCAGTAAAACTTTAAAAAAAAATATACAAATGGGGGAATCACTGTAATCTTTTTAAAATTCAACCTGTGAGTAAAACTACTTGTCTTTAAATACTGCACATGACCGCTGTAAAAAATAAAAAAAAAAAGCTGGGGGAAATGCTGAAATTTTTGTAAAAAATGCCTCAAAAAAACCTTTAATAAAAGTGATCAAAGCATCACATGAACCCCGTAATGGAAACTAATAAAAAACATAAAATTCATCTCTTTAAAAAACAAGCCCACAAGCAGCTCCATATGCAAAAAATTAAAAAGCTATGGCTTAAAAAATGGGACAACATTAAAACCAACTTTTTAAAACTCGTTTTCTATTATGAAAAAATTAATAAAACATAAAAAACTATATAAAATTTATATCATTGTAATTGTACCGACCCCCATTGAAAGATATCCCTTTATTTATCCCCGGTTTTACGTAAAAAAGAAGCCCAAAAAAAATGGGAACTGCGTTCCCCCCCCCCTTCCCCATTTTTTCCCTGGCCCAATCTAAAAAAAACTCCCGGGAAACCCCCCGTGCGCCCCAAAAACAAAATACACCCTTAGATGAGATCCCTGAGGGGTGTTGAATCCAAATGGGGGAACTTCTGGGAAAGGGTTTTACCCGTTCTAATACTTTGGGGGGTTTCAAAATGCGAAAAAGGGCCCCCCAATAAACGTGGGTCCAAAAGCCCCAAAAAACCCCCCCCCCCCCCTTATACACCCGCCATGCGCCCAAACAGCATTTTTGCCCACAAGTAGGGGATTGCCCAACTGGAAGAATTTGAGTAACACAATTTTTGGGGTTTATTTTCCCAAAATTCCTTGTAAAAATTAACATTTTCACTAAAATTGCAGATTTTTGGGAAAAAAAATTTTTTTTTTCAGAGCCGAACGCTAAAAAAAAAAGTGGGGCGATATACTCACTGCACCTCGGATAATTCCTTAAAGGGGGGTAGTTTTTCCCAAAATTTGGGGGCTTTTGACGTGTTTTGATTAATTTTTGGAAAAAATTTGTTTTTTCCCCAAACCTGAAATGGCCCCTAAATTTAAAAAAGAAAAGAAAATGGGCCCCAGAGTCCCTTTGGGGCTTCCCCCCAAATTTTGGGGCTTGTGGTTTAGCCAGATAATGCACTGGGCCCCATATGGGATATCTATGAAAAAAGGCAGAATCTGGGGGAAACAATATTAAGTGGGGATTTCCCCCCATCAAAATTTACCGTAATTTTTTGTGAATAATGTATTTAAAAAAAAAAAATCTGCAAAAAAAAAATTAAATTTTTTAAAATTTTACTTCCCTTTGCTTTAATTCCTGTGAAAAACCCTTTTAAAGGGTTTAAAAAACTTCCTAAAATTTCGGTTTTTGAATACTTTAAGGGGTGTAGTTTCGAAGATGAGGTCATTTAAGGGGGACGAAAATTTCAGGTCAATCAAAAATCCCCGGGTTTGAAGGGCTGGTCCCCAAAAAAAAAGTATTTGCAAATTTTTTTTGAAAAATTTTAAAATTACTACAAAATTCTAAGCCCCCCAATGTCGAAAAAAAAAAAAAAAACTTTAAAAAAATTATCCCAAAAACTACACAACAATGGTAGATGCAGTTATAAACTTTTTTGGTGGAAAACTATCTGTCTTACATGCAGACTTTTTTAAATTTTAAAATTGGAAAAATTTTTAAAATTTTCACGAAAATTTGATATTTTTCACAAATAAAAAAAGCATTTCTTATTCTTAAAGCACAATGTGTCAGGGAAAAACATCTCTAAATCACAGGGAAGGTTAAAGTTCAAAAAGTTATTCTACAAAAATGACACATGACAGTTTTAAAAACGGGGCTCGTCAGAGAGCCAAAACTGGCCCCGGGGAAAGGGGGTTAAGGGAAAATGTAGTTAGAACCTACAGGGCCCATTGTGAAAAAAATAATCCCCCCCCCTCAAAAAAAACAAAAAAACCCCAAAAAAATCCCTCAATTTATTTTACCCAGGACGATATTAAGAACAAGGGGGATCCCTATGTCTTGGGGAACAAAAGTTTCTACATAAACAAGAAAGGGATTCCCTTTCTGTAAGGCGTGGACTGTGGGAACTTGTCATGGTGAATTCAATAACAGAGTTCAAAAAAGGGGTTTTGGGTCATTTCTGGAGAGTAGTGAGAGCGACTGTGTCAACTACGTTATCAATTCGAAGTAGATATCGGCAATTTCCAGACATTTTTGTAGCGATAACAATTTTCGCCCATGACCATTAAAGTCTATGCAGGGGAAAAAACAACTTTATTTTTCCCCCCAAACAGGGGTGAGAAGCTGGAAAAACACCACAACATAAAATGGGTACGTGCTAATCTTTGGCAAACAATTAGGGATCAAGGCACAGAAAAATACTGACAGACTATTCATATCCCTGTCTTGTACCACAGCATGACCCAAAAACCTGCATCACCCACACATTAAAAGTCCCAGAAGGCAGTAAAAATTTTGAACCATCTTTTAAAATTAACGGGCATAGACTATCCCTGTCCTGAACGCAGCATGACCATTAAAACCTTCCCCCACAGATAAAAAAGTAGGGGAAAAAGGGTTTTTGCCCACCTTTTTATTTAACAGACATTAACTATACCTGCCCCTGGACCGCAGCTGACCTTATACCTCTCGGGCCCACAAAATAAAAGTTCCCGGAAAAGGAGTCTTTAAACCCACCATTTTAGTTGAACTGGACATTGAAATACTGTCCTGGGCTACAGAAATGCCCCTAAACCCGCTTGAAAATTTTTTTTTAAAAAAGTGGGGGCCGGAAAAAGGAATTTTTTGAACCACCATTTTAGTTAAATGGACATTGACTATACCGTCCGGGGACCGCAGCATGACCCTCAAACCTGCATGACCCCAATTTAAAAGTGCCAGAAAAAAAAATCTTTGATGTATTTTTTAAATAAAAATGGACTTTGACATCCATATCTGTAATCAACATGACCCAAAAACCCCACAAGTCCTTTATGGCCCACACAGAAAATTTCGAAATAAAAATAAACTATAAAAAAAAAAAACTTTTTTTCCCAATACTGCTCTGCTGAGCTACTTGAAATTCTACTGGTGACATTGTTCCATGGGGAAATTAAATGTAAAGAAAACGGAACAGAGTCCCCAGTAGGCAACGGGGCCTGCTAAAATCCTGCATTCTATGTCAAGGGGGTTTGGGGGAAATTACTGAAAGGCGGGTGAGGCGTAAAGGGGATCCCCAGGTTCAGCTGGCAGGCCGGACTTCAGTGGGTGGGTGAGGCAAGGGCGGGCTCTGTCATCTATTTACACGCAGCTTCAGCTAGCGGGGCCCGATTTAATTGGTGGGGAGAGCCGGGGGTGGTTTTCGTCATCTATTAACACCGGGTTCACTACCGGGGCCCCATTACAGGGTGCGGTGAGACCCAAGACTGGCGTCCGCATCCAGAACACGCAAAAATTCAGAAAACACGAAAACAGTCATGCTGAACGATGCAGAAGCGGAATAGAAAAAAAAACCCCGCCCCCTCATACCAGCAAGACCTGGGGTATGCTTGAAAAATTTCTACCTCTACGAGAATGCTTCCCCCTGTATGAGTGAAAACCAATTGAGCTCCACTTGGAAATGCGGTGGTTAAAGCTTCTTTTTTAACCAGGTGCCCTTTTTTTGACTTTCTTTTTTCGCTTACCAACTGTTGGGGGGAAATTGTCTCTGTTTTGGGGGTGGCAAAAGGCTCCAAAACCCCATGTCCTCAGAAAACCCCACATCTGTTAAATCCCCTGACTCCCTTTTACAATTCAGGGAATATTTGTATAAGCTATATTATACACCTGTACCCCCCTTTGTAAAATTAAAAGGGAAATATTTGTATCAGATTTTGACATGCAATTTTTTTATTTGTTTAATTCTAGAAACACATTTTTAAAAAAAGGATGGAATCCCACCACTCTTTGTTTCTTTTTTTTTTTAATTTGTATTAAACGGGTTTCTCACTACGGGGTTTCTAGCTATGTTAAAGTTTTTGCAAAAACAAGTCATTTTGCAATATTTTCCATTAACGGTGTCCTACCTTTTCCCTGTTTTTGACAGCACCAAAACCCCCATAAATTTTTTTTTTACCCTTAGCCCTTTGAATTTGTGAAGAAAAATTTCTGTTAGAAACCACTTTTTTTTAGAATAATCGTAGTTTACCTGTATTTCACACAACATCCCCCCAAAAATTCAAAACTGACCCTTTGGCCACTCTTGACAATTTTGAAAAACAAATTTCTGTAAAACCCACATTTTTTTAAAATAGGACCTTTATAAACTGCATTCACGCACATGACCCCAAAAAATAATAAAAATGACTCTCAGCCACTTTTAAAAATTGGAGGAGAAATCCACTTAGAAACCAAAATTTTGTTCCAAAACCTTTATTATAGCTGTACTACAGCACCATGACCCCAAAAACCCTTTACAGTGCGAAACATTTTAAAAAAAGAAGGGGGTAAATGGAATACTTTTTTTTCATGAAACCATGACAAATTGGGTCTTTTTACAGTCTCCTCCCCAAAACCACAAAAAGACTTTTTTTGGAACTGAAAAAAAAATTGCAGTAAGACATATCATTTAAAAAAAAAAATTTTTTCAAAAGGCCATTTCTGTTTGAAGGGAATGTGACGTAGACCGCAACTAAAACGGGGACCTGGCAATTGGGGCCAAACACATCAGAGACCATGCCGATTTCTTGATAAAGTCAAACATCCCATTAACAGTGAAAGCCGGAGCGTTTGTCTGTAATGACTCTCCAGCGTGTGAAGGTCCGCTCAGATATGACGCGGCTGCTGGGGAGGACAACACCCTAAGGTGGCGAGCAAGCCGGGCTATTCATCCATTTTTTTTACCCCCGAAGCTATGGGTCGGGAAAATACCAAAAACACGGGGTTTGAAGCATATATCGTGCACCCTGTCTTAAGCTGGCTCTTGTGTCGTTTGTGTGCCCCGCATTACATGCGCTGGGAGGGGGAAAAAAAGGGTTGCCGAGGTCACCTTAAGGATTCGCCACAACTTGCTGTTGTGTGGCTACTTGGCACCTTTTTGCTGTCACGTCTGGGTTGTTCCCCATGACATTTGAAAAACGTGAACAGACGCAAAAGATGTCTCCCGTTGACAATCAGCCGGTCTCCAATTCCTGCTTTTACCACTTTTGGGTGGGTGGAAGAAAAGTCTGGTTTTTTCTTTTTACCAGGGGTCGAGATTGGCCACCCCCAAAACTGTTGTTCAGTTTTTGGCCAATGCGGGTCTGTTGGGGGAAATGGGGCATCCCCAAGCACTCTGGAAAAGAGGAGCCTTGATTTCAAAAACCTCGGTCAGGGGCACTAGCAAACTGATTTCCTCATCTTCCCCCCCGCCCAAAAACCCTGCTAACCTCTTTCCAAGCCCGGACATCGCAACATCATACCCGGAATACCTATCCTCCTCCGTTCTTCCGGGACGCTTCAACACACCCTGCTTGCCTCAATGACGCCCCCCGTGAGAGCGGAGGCGCCCCCTTGCACTACCCGGGCCCCCGAAAATGCCCAATGAAGACGGATAAAGTTTTGAAAATATCGGGCCCTTTTGGTTCGACGGAAAAAAGGCTCCGTGTCCGCATTGGTCCGTCCCTCCCCATCCTGGTGGGGCCTGTGTTTCAGAGTGTCCCAAAGATTGTTCCAAACTAAATACCACAAGCTCATGTGACAAAGGGGGTTTTCCCCACTGACCCTTTTGGTGGCTTTTTCAAAACTGGCAAGGATGGTGCAGAGCTCTTTTACCCTGCCCCCACTCTTGGTGCTCGCACCCTGAGGTCCGCCCGCGGGGTCAGGGCCCTTGACTTCGACTGCGAATGGCATTCGCTGCTGCCACAACGCTGGGGCATGTGAGGGTGGAATTTTTAGCGTGTTGCCATCAACAAAGGACAGTTGACGGGGAGGCCACTGACGCTGCAAAGCAGCCCGACGGGGCGAAGCAGGTGCAACGGAGAATGTGTCGCAGCAGGCATCCAGCCCCGGGACACTTTAGAAATTTCTGGACGACAAGGTTCATGACGTGTGCTAGGGAAGGGATGTGCTCCAGCCTACCTTCTTAAGAGCGGCCAGGAGATTTGGGACCGTTATCGCACACCACCTTGCCTGGCACAAGTTTTTGTCACCCAGCCAGTACTTGGTCTCGTTGCAAAGAGCTGTCCACAGCTCCTGACTGTGTGTTGACGGTCTCCAAGACAGATTAATTTCAACACCCTGGTTTTCTAGGGGCATGTGATGCTACCAGTGGACCTTGGGGGAAGAACCCTGCACCATCCCTGCAGTTTTGAAGAACTTGCGCTGAGCCTGAGAGCCACCGTTACCACCAGACATCCACCCAGCTCACCCAGTGAGCTGTCACAGAGATATAGCGGCCTTGGCTGTGCTTACTAGTCCATGTAGGAAAGGCAACATTTCCAAGGCCAAAAGCCTGGCAATGACGACATTCAGGCTTTTGGCTTTGGGATGGTTTGGGTTAAAGTGTTCTTCTACTCCCAAACCTGGTAGACAGAAAGCTTGCTGCTAGACTGGACGCTGTACAGCGTGCAGGTCAAATTGGTGGAAGCCGAAGGGGTAGGATGTGTTTCTGGTGCTACTGGTGGTACTCGGGCATTGGTGGAGGCTGAAGCGGAGGCTGATCCTTGATCATGACTCTGAGAGACATGGACAGCTGAGGAACGCTTGGTCGTGGCGGAGGAGGAGGAGGCGGAAACAGAGGGTGTGACAGTGATTGGGAGCTCGGCATCGGTGTGGCCTTTTTTGGCCAAGTGTTCCCTCCATTTCAACAGACATTTTGTGTGGTTTTAAACACCTAAGATTTTTCCCTCTACTGATCTTTACGGAAAAGGGGCATATACACACTGGGTGAATCAGAGGTTGCCGAAAAAGGCCGGTTAAGAGTCTTAGACCTTTTCAAGGGTGATAAGCGGAGCGGTTTTCCCCCAGATCGTGGCGGCAGAAAATTCAGCGGACTTGTGCACCGTTCGACCTTTTTGAAGCGGGCCCCCGTACTGACACTACCCCATCGTCTTCCCCCCTTCCAGTATAAGCGCTCACAAGCAAATTCGCTAAAAAAAACCCCAATGGTCCGCAATGTCGCATCATCATCATCATCACAGGACTTCTCGTCCTACATTTACATCCTGGGCTGCGGGCTACAAGCAACAGGCACTGCCAGGCCTTGCCGACCCTTGGGATTTGTGGTGACTGATGGCTTTCTTCTCCCCCTTGATGGCATCGGCAATTGGGGCATCAGAGCAGACAAAATATCTTTTTTGGCCTCTTGATCTTTTTAAAATTCCCTTCTGACCCAACCATAAAAGGGGTCTGCAGAAATGGTTTATCCACAGTGGGGGGTAAACGGTTGACATTAGGCTGCCTCGCTTCAGTTGGAGGGATCGACATGATGATGACAACATTTGTGGCCGTGACTGGGGGACGAGGGGGTAAACCTGGGTCAGGTTTCATTTAAACCCCTGAAGAACAGTTTGGCTACGCTGTTCATTACTGAGATTCACAGGGCACCCACCCAGCGATGACAGGAATTACGTCTTTCAACCAAAGATCCACTGGTTGCGTGTTGTCGCCCGCACTGGAAGAGCACCTTTTCCCCGTACCTCTACCTCCAGCCCAACCCTTCTTTTCCCCGCTTACCCCCTGCATTTAGCTCCATGTTTAGAAAATAAAAAATTTTAAAAAGTATGGAAAGTTTTTTTACAGGTCTTATTGAAAAAGGGAAATCACAATTCTTTAAACCCTCAAATTTCCTCGCCAAAAAGATAGAAATGAAATTAGTGTTGACGATTTTTATCGACAAAGTTAAAAAACGGCAAGGTTTTCATGGGGATCGAAATTTTTAGATCATGCGATAATTAAGGTTTAAAACTGTGCATCACTATTTAAAATGCGCCATTTTCGGCGCTTCCTGTCTTTTTTGGCGGCCACAAATCAGATTTTTAGAATAGAGCAGGGTGAGATTGTGGGGCCGACGGGT
>JAODAL010078322.1:0-12955 GCA_025379985.1 Phyllomedusa bahiana
GAAATATTTCAATAGCAAACTTTTAAAAAAAAGAATTGAGTGCAATGCTACACAAATCTTGGTGAACTTTATCCAGTGTTCTTTAAAGATAGAGCATGTCTGTGTTCGCCCGCGGGCCCCCCCCCCCCGCTTCCCCCGTGACTTTAACCCGCGGTAATGCTGCTTTAAAATTCTCTAGCTAATACATAAAATCTTCAAATCTCATCTAACTAAATTGTAAGGAATCACAGCTAATGTAGAGGGTTTCTCTGTGCAGAAATAGACTAATTTCGCTGAGCTGTTTGGCCACAGGCAGAGCGCATGTCCTATTCCTATGAGACGCTGAGAGACACTAAAGGCATGTTCACACGGCTTATAATGGGCCGTATTTTGGTCCGTAATTACGCGCCGAAGTGCGCCAATTACGGGCCGAAAACGTCCCATTCATTACGGTAATTCACAGTTCTCATAGAGAACTAGGGTTTACCGTTTTCCTTCTCCCCCGCCCGGAAAGCCGCCGGGGCGGGATATAATTGACAGGGCACTTTCTAGCGGCGTATACGCGCCGCTAGCAGTGTTTTGCTATGGGCCGGCGAAGTGCCGGCCCCCCGCTCACTCCCTCCCCCCCGCCCCGCCCGCCCCCGTCCACACGGCTAATTGCGGGGCGAAATTTAAACGCCCCGCAATTAAGCCGTGTAACATGGGCCTAAGGCTGAACAGGAAACGCGTTGTATGTAATACGAGGTCATGTGATTTTTCCAGCCAAAACGCAACCATACACATCCCAGTCATGACGTCGCACACAACACTCACCCTGCTCTATTCTGTAATCTGTTTTTCCCTGGCCGCCAAAATGACAGGAAAGCGCCGAAAATGGCGCGATCTTAATAGATGATGCACAGATTTTAACCTTAATTATCGCATGATCTGAAAATTTCGATCACCATAAAAACCTTGCCGATTTCAACTTTGTCGATAAAAATCGCTCAACACTACTCCTTGGCTACAGGAGACAAATGACTACCTGGCTTTCAGGGGGCAACTACCTGCCTACAGGGGGCAAATAACTAACTACAGAGGCCTATATAATTACATAATAGGGATCTATATCTCTACTTATTGTGGGGCCTATATAACTACCTATCTATTTAATAGGGGACCAAGATACCTACCTATTGGGGACCTATAACTCTACCTATCTAATTGAGGACTACCTACCTAGTTTGGGGGTGTACCTACATACTGTCTTAGGGAATTTAACTACTTCCTATATTGGTATACAAAACAAAACTAAAACTTGATGCACAAATGGGAGCCCCATAGCCGTTTTGGGGTACTTTTACTGTTTGGGGCACAAGGGGGGTAATTATTAGTATTTGAGGTGCTATAAATAGGGAGTTTGTACAGCGATAGGAATTGGTAGAGAAGTGCTGAAAAAGTGAGGAGTCCAAGATGTTTGTTTTGTAAATTCTACATTGAAGAGTCATGACTGGGAGAAGTCATCATGGCGATCTGGGACAGATGGAGAAGAGAAAGAGAACAACTCTTCAGAGACATCTCCTGTAAATCCCTGGATATAACTTTACTGTAATTGCTTATATGTCTGCAGAACTTGTGTACAACTGGTATCTAGCACTGTATGCTGGTAATATTGGTTATAGTATAATGGCTTATATTAAAGGGGTATTCTCGCTACAAAGATCATATCTCAGATTACGGGGACAGTAAAAATAAGCACTTTTGTGATTGAGTTACATTACCTAAGTCACTTAGTATAGCAGATGAGCTGTTCTGTGCATCTGTTTTCTATTTCTGCTGATGCTATTTGGGACACGCCCCCTTTTCTGTGATTGGCTAGTCTAGACACACCTCAGTGTAGATTCTGCCCTCCACAAGCCTCCTGCACTGTGATTGTCTGACTGACATTTCATTAAGCTTGTTGGGATACGCCCCCACACAGGACTGGGGGCCCTATTACCTGACTATATACTGGGGGCCATATTACCTGCCTAGCTATATACTGGGGGCCATATTACCTGCCTATAAACCTTCCTAGTAGGGACCTATAAAGTAGCTCCCCATACCATTCTATCATAGAAAAGTCAGTTGCTGTGGGGATGGGCCGTCACCATGTTTTCCTGTATAATCCCCTATTAGAAAGGGAGTTATATAAAACCTCTAGTAGGTAGATAGGTATATAGTTGCTGGAAAAGGGAGGATTCTAAAATGTTTGTGTGGCAAATTCAGCAGAGACAAGTCGTGACCAGGAGAAATCATCATGGTAGTCTGGGCCGGATGGAGAAGAAAAGGGAAAGTGAACAACTCCGATCAGAAAAGATGTTTCCTTTAAGTTACAAAATGTAAATTCAGTGTAATCACTTATATTTCTGCAAATTACCTACATACAACTAGTATCTACCACTATATGGTCCCTGTATGGCGGTGACATATGTTTTCAGAGCCTGTGTACAACTGATAGTCACATGTGGTGGTCGTGTTTGGCTATGGTCTGGCAGTATTATTTGATCCTTAAGTTTTAATAGTTTTCGGTTTTGGTATTGTTTTTTTTTTTTTTTTTTTTTTTTTTTTAGTAACAATGATTTGTATGGTATATTTGCTCCGTGTACAGATTTATTATTTGGTGACTGTTATTTATAAGGTATTACACTGTCATATGTAGGTGAGCACTTTTGAAAAAGCAAAATTGTCAGGGCTGACATTCATTGTACAGTGACTGCTGAGATGATGGACTGGATCTATGTGGAAAACGCATAAAACTAGTGACAGGAACATACGTTTTTTCTTTGTAAAAATACATGCAGTTCACAATATTGCCTGGAAAAACATGAACCCAGTCTTACTTAGCAAAACTTAACACAAAGGGCCCAGGCCCTGGATGTTTTAGGACCCCAGCAACATCTGTGCCCTAATCCCTTGGTCAGGGACAGGTGTGCACTCACTTTTACAATCAGGGACAAGTGTACGCTATCACTATAAAAGAGCTGATATAACCTACAACACCACCATATAGAGACCACATAGTTGTCAATATAGTGGATATAAGTCATGCACACCCTCAGGGGAGGGGAGGGTGCTCTGGTTGAAATGGGACAAGCCCGTATAACTAGTTATAGAAATATGCACCGGCACACCAAAATGTAAAGAAATGATATTTTTTATTTACAAGAGAAGCAGTATTATGCCGATAAAGTGCTCTAATGATATGTTGGAAAGTAACAATAACATAAGAACATAGATAACTGCTCAAAATTCAAGAAAAATATATAATGGGATTTGAAGATGCAGATGTTCGTTTCGTGACGTTTCGGCCGGCAGGCCTTTATCAAACAACATCTGTGGAATATAGGCATAAGGCGCAATCAGCGGCCAAAGGGCAATAAGGGAAGCTGTCAGTGTCAGGAGAAGTTCCGGAGTGTGTCCGACGAAGAGGAGGGACAGTTTGACACATAGTGGTCAGACACCAGCTCAGGTCACCTTCACATGACAATGACTATGACACTGAACCATTATAGAAGAATAATATAGAATAACCCCTGACACCCAGGGACTCACAAGAGATGTCTGATCTGATGAGTCATTCTCTTCTCTCATGAGTCGTTTTTTTTCCCTTTTCTTCTGCATCCAGCCCAGACCACCATGACAAATTCTCCTGGCCACCACTTTGTCCCTGCAGAATTTACACACAAATATCTTATAATCCTCTCTTTACCTTTTCCCACCTCTGTACAAACTTCCCTTAGGGTGGAAGAACAGATACAGACCAAAGCTTTTATTTATTAAAGAAAAAATAATAACCTGGGGTTCCCTTGATTTTAGATAACCAGCAAAGGTAAAATCTGCAGCTGCAGGCTGATACCATCAGATGGGAAGGTCCATGGATATTGGTCCCTTCCCACCCTAAAAATATTAGTCCACAACCGCCACAAAAGTGCACCATAACATTAGAGGGTCCATTTCTGATGATAAACCCAGCTCTACCCAGTATCTCTGGTGCATTTGGTATAGGGCTTATAGGTTTCTAGGGTTAGTGTTAGCCTTGAGGTGAAAAAAAAATACCCCTGGCTTACACCAAGTCTTAACAATATTAATGTAGAGGCATCTGCCAGATACCTCCATTACTAACATTACTAACTAAAAAAAAAAAAAACAATGACACGACATAAAAAACATTTTATGTAAATACATACTCCCTAACACCAGCATCCATTGACCATTTTTTTTACAAAATAGATTCAACATTTATCCAATGAGTCCAACATAGTCCAACAGGAAAACCTGTATAAAAATAGAAACTCTACAAAAATATGACAGTACTTCCTTTGCACCCTCTGAAGATCATGCCTGCAGCTGATCTTCTATATTTGCAGAGCATGGAGTTCAAGCTGCACATTATGATTCTGTGGGTTACAGACCACAGCACAGTCTCCAGGGGGATGGTCCTCTGCCCTTCCACACAATTTGATTGTGCCTGTATCCTGCGCTCTGAAGTCCCCTCCTGCCTCTTCCCCACCATTGTGTTATGTGTCCTAGTGCAACCCCCACCTACTCACCACCTATCCTTCCATATCTCCCTCACCTCGACCTATCACCCCGTTACGGGTTTTTCCATAGGTGGGCTCAGGTAGGGAGGTGCTGGTAAAGGTAGAAATCTAAGATGTTTGTGTGGTAAGTTCTGCAGGGACAAGTCATGGCTGGGAGAAGTCATCATGGTGGTCTGAACAGGATGGAGAAGACAATGAAAGTGAACAAATCCTTACAGAGAAGACATCACCTGGAAGTCCCTGTATGTAACTGCACTGTATTCACTTATAAGTCTACAGAGTCTGCGTACAACTGGTATCTACCATTGTATGATCACTTGGTGGTAATATTGCTAGAAGTGTAATGGTTTATGGCAGCAATTCCCAGCTCTCCTGGATGCTGAATAGGCTATCCAATGTATAGGAAAGCTGGATGATGCTAAACCCCTCAATTAGCTTTCTTCCAGAGCAGTTACACAGTTACCTGTAGTAGGAGTGGTCTGTGTGAAGGAAGTGTGATAACTGCAACTCGGAATCTCCCTGAAGACCACTTTCAAAAGTGGGCAAGTATGACGTGTATAGGGGGCTCATGTTAAGTAAATATAACCCCACTCCCCATTAGATAGGTATATAGTTAGGTTAATATAGAGGCTCACCATTAGATAGGTAGGCAGATTTATACAGTAAGTGAAATAATTTGGGATTAGAGATGGGCGAATTGATTCTAACGAAGTGGAATTCGTTTAGAATTTCATGAAAACTTAGATTCTGAACGAAGTCGAAGTTTGGAGTGATTCACGGGAACAAAGCGTGCTTTTGATTGATAAAATGGCTGCGAGCACATGGCGTTACATGGGGCAAAGAAATCTGGGAGGAAGAAAGGCGTAACCTACATGACATGTGCAGAGATGAAGCCAATCAGAGATCGGCGGGATTGTGTGGCGTCACCGCACTATATAAGTCCGGGCGCCATGCTCGCTCCTCAAACTCCTCTCACTGTGCTGTGTAGGGAAGGTGCTGCCGCCGCTGCTGCTGTTTATACTCATACTAAAGAACTCACTTTTATACAGCGATTTTTGGGGGTTCACAGCTTGTCTCAGAGACTGCTTCTCTTACTTTCTAATTCTGATTTTGTGGGGTATTGGAACTGAAGTCCAGTGTGCGTCCAATGCAGCTGCATATACATTTTAATGCTATCTGCTCAGTTCTTGAGCACATTGAATATCCAAGGGTTATCTAAGCCTGTTCCTGTTGTATTCAGTTAAAGAAACAGCATTTTTACAATCCAAATACCACTTAATTTTTGGTTGCTCATTTATTTTGCGCAATTTAGATCCAGGGGTTAATGAAGCGTTATTCTGCTGTTGTGGTCACTAAAAGAAATGTTCTTTTTCACCGCCAAAGGAGAAATTTTGCCTGTAGCATAATTCATAACCGAAGGTTAATTACAAGTTTTTCTGTTGCTGTGTTCGGTAAAATACACGCCGTTTTAACACGCTACAAAGCTGGTAATTGTTGGCAGCACAATTCTTTTGCCCAATTTACATCCAAAGGTTAACAAAGTATTTTTCTGCAGTTGTACTTAGTAAATGAAACGTTCTTTTTCACCACATAAAGAAGGAATTTTTGCCTGTAGCATAATTCATATCCGAAGGTTAATTAAGCCTGTTTATGGTTTTATATTCAGTAAAATACACAGTGTTTTTAAACGGCACATACAATTAAATTTTTCCTGCCCATTTGTGGAGCGCAATTTATATCCAAGGGTTACCCAAGCTTGTTAGTGAGTTCATTTGGAGTCAAATACAGGGTGTATATATATCATATACAGATATCTTCATCAAACAGTGTCTGTACATTTTAGAACAAACAGTAATGTCAGACAGAGGGGTGGCAGGCTCTGCACCTGCGAGTGGCAGTGGCACAAACATTCCTGGAACAGGCCCAGGTCGCAGCACAGCAAGGGGACGTCGCAGCAGGGGTCACTTGGTGAGGCCAGAACTGCCGCTGTCATCTAGCGTCCGTGTGTTGTTCAGCAACCCAATGGTTCTTGATTGGTTGACTAGGTCAACCACTTCCTCCCAGATGACATCTGACAACCCCAGCCAAGAGTCAGTGGGAACGTCAGACACAACCCTTAGTTGGCATGACCAGGAGCGGGTCAGCGGCCCTCACCTGTCCTCAACCCGCCTCTGTCCCATCTGGTTCACTCAGCCAGAGATCTACTATGTGGTCTGGGCTCAGCGCCACTATATAGCGAGGATGAAAAATTTGAGGAAGGCAGTCAGCAGCTACTTGGCAGCGAAGAAATGGGGCCAATATCCCCTGCTTTTTGCAATAGGCGGCAAAGTATAGATGTGGAGAGTGGCATGGGAGGTCATGTCGTGAGGGGTCAGCCTCTGCATACCAAGACTGGGATTAGGACATCAGTGACGATGAAACACAAATTGATGATGATGTAGCCGACCGCACTTGGGAGCCGGTTGAAAGAAGGGCTTCATCAGCGTCAGGAGAAGAGAGCGTCAGCTTGCGCGTCAGGCAGCGGCGCAGCCAGCAAGTGGGTTGTGTGGCCGTGAGTCAGCAGGGTAGCAGCAGTGTGAGGTCAGGAGCCAAGCCGCCACGGGGTTGAAAACTGACTTTGCACGTCCAAGAAAGTAGCGGCACAGGGGCTCAACGAGGCAGCGGCGGCAGTAGTCACTCAGTGCGGAGCGTTGGCGGTAAAATCAGCTACTCGGCGGTGTGGCAGTTCTTTGCTAAGACACCGGAGGAGCCGAATATGGTAAATGTAGAATCTGTGGGCAGAAAGTGAAGCCTGGCCAGGGAGCTAACATCGGCACCACTGCCCTGCATCAACACATGCAGCGTCACATCCGGTGGCCTGGCAGAAACGTGGCTCAGATGTGGTGGTCCCATCCTGCCGCCACAGCAACAGCAGCAGCAGCAGCAGCAGCGCCCAGTGGCACGCATGCCATTGCAGCCAGTAAAGGCTCCACCACCTCTGCAGAATGGAGCTGTTTCTCTTTGACATCATCTCCCGGTCCAGATGCTCCTGCTCCTCGCTACTCATGGCGCCAACAGTCGTTCAGCGAGAGACAACAGTATGCGTCCAACCATCCTAAGGTGCAGAAGCTGACCGTGCTCCTTTCCAAGTTGTTGGTGCTGCAGTCCCTCCCTTTCCAAATGGTGGACTCTGCACCGTTCAGAGAACTAATGGCTTGTGCCGAGCCGAGATGGAGTGTTCCAAGCCGTAATTTCTTTTCCAAAAAGGCAGTACCAGCACTTCATAAATATGTAGAACAGAAGGTGGGCCAGTCCTTGAGCTTATCGATTTGTTCCAAGGTGCACGGCAGCGCGGACGTCTGGAGCTGTAACTACGGTCAGGGCCAGTACATGTCCTTTACGGCCCACTTGGTGAATGTGCTTCCTGCCCAGGCACACCAACAACTTGGACAGGAGACGCCGCTTTCTCCTCCATGTTGTCAAACTGCAGCTTCTGCACCAATGTCCGCCTCCTCCTCGTCCACCACCACCATCATCTCAGCCTCCACAAGTACTGCTCCATCATACCACATGTGTAGGGCACAGCGGTGTCACGCAGTTCTACACCTGGCTTGCCTCGACGAACGAAGTCACACAGGGAAGGAACTGCTCCGCGTCATGCAGCAGGAAATCGATGTGTGGCTTTCTCCGCGCCAACTGCAAATCGGAACCATGGTGACGGACAATCGGAGGAACATGGTGTCCACACTGCACCGAGGAGGTGTGGTCCATGGCGCACGTGTTCAATCTGGTTGTGAAAAGGTTCCTGAAGTCTTCCACCGATCTTCAGAACATTCTGAAAATGGCCAGGAAACTGTGCATGCACTTCATCCATTCCTACAAAGCCAGGAACACCCTCCTCGAGTTGCAGCGGCAGAACGGTCTCCCCCAACAGACTGATATGCGATGTTTCCACCGGTTGGAATTAGAGCCTGCACATGTTGGACCGACTGTATGAACAGAGAAAGGCCATTAACGATTTTTTGATGATCCAGGTGGACAGGAGTACTCCCCTGTGTAACTTTGATGTCAGCCAGAGGCAGCTTATGCGTGAAACCTGCCGTTTGCTGAGGCCATTCTAGGAGGCAACGTTATTTGTCAGTCGCCAGGACTACGGGATGAATAACGTCATTCCACTGCTTCATTGCCTGGAACAGACGCTGAAAAATCTGTCTGGGCAGGGGACTGGAGACGTGGCGACTACATCTCGTGGCCACATGAGTCCGGTGGGACTGAACAGGAGGAGGAGGAGGAGGACATTGGAGCAGAAGCATGTCTGGTGAAATTTAGTGGATTTTCTACCCAGGTGACAAGAGAGGAGGGCAGAGCAGCTGGAGGAGGTAGATAGAGATGAGGAAGACTCGGCAGATGACCCGCAAGCACCGTGGCAGTATACAGTGGAGATGAAGGCAGGGAGCCCCTCGGAGTCACTTTTGCAGATGGCCCGCAGCTGCTGATTTGCCTGCCTAGTGACAGCCGAATAGCCCAGCATCCGGCAGAGGCATGACTTCCTGGCTCTCCACCCTATTGGACCCTCGCTAACCGGTCCAAAATGGGTTCCTTTTTCCCCAGCTGCTGAGAGGGGGGACAAACTCAAATACTATTGTGAAATCCTCCATAGTCTGTTGGCCGGTGCCTTTTGTGCGGCATCGTCCCTCCTCGACAGGTCTGACGGGGGTTCTTCAGTCCCTCACGTATACTGCCCCCGGCAGCGGGGGGAAAGGGTTGGAGGGTAGAGCAGGACCAGCTCCATCAGCATCAACCTAAGTCTTGAGTCACTGATGAGCAACTTCCTTCACCCGCCTAGTGAGGAGGGCAGTCCCCACAGCACACAGCAGCAGCAGCGACCTGGAGCAGTCCCTGAACCAACAGGTGTGGCCTATTTGGGACAGCACTCTGCCACCCCCAGTTAGAAGATCCGCTGGACTACTGGACAGCCAAACTGGAATGTGGCCGAAAACTTGCCGATTTTTGGGCAGTGGGGGATGCTGTCCTGCCCGGCCAGTAGTGTGGCAATCAAGAGGGTGTTCAGTGGGCAGGGGCCATCGTTACCCCCAAGGAAACCCGCTTGTCCCATGGGAAATGGGGAACCACGACCTTTGTCAAGATAAAATCAGGCGTGGAAAGGCCAGGACTTCCACACACCAATGCCTTAGGCGTCAGATTACATCAGCCATGACGCCTCAGCCAAACTTTGAGAAATGAGTCTGGGTTCAAACTACCTGCCTCAGCCACTATTCTGATGCCGTTCACCCCGCCTTGCTAACAACATCTGCTGACAGTTTCCCTACATTTTTGCCTACCACCATCTTTACCAGGGACAGGTATTGCCACCCACCACCACACTCTGTCATTGTGCCACTCTATGACCTCATGCTGCTGCTGTTGCTGCTGCGGTCACCTCCACACTCTTTGTGCCACTCTTTGGCCTTCTCCTGTTTTTGCCACCTCCAGAATGTCATTGTGTCACTCTCTGACCTCATGCTGCTGCTGTGGCTGCTGCCGTGACCTACACACTCTGTCATTGTGCCACTGTCTGACCTCATGCTGCTGCTGTGGCTGCTGCCGTGACCTACACACTGTGTCATTGTGCCACTCTGTAGCCTACTCCTTTTTGTGCCACCTCCACACTGTGTCATTGTGCCAGTGTCTGACCTCATGATGCTGCTGTGGCTGCTGCCGTGACCTACACAGTCTGCCATTGTGCCACTGTCTGACCTCATGCTGCTGCTGTGGCTGCTGCCGTGACCTACACACTGTGTCATTGTCCCACTCTGTGGCCTACTCCTGTTTTTGCCACCTCCAGAATGTCATTGTGCCACTGTCTGACCTCATGCTGCTGCTGTGGCTGCTGCCATGACCTACACACTGTGACCTTTTCCCACTCTGTGGCCTTCTCCTGTTTTTGCCACCTCCAGAATGTCATTGTGCCACTCTCTGACCTCATTCTGCTGTGGCTGCTGCCGTCACCTCCACACTCTGTCACTGATGTTGCCACCTGATCCCTCAGCTTGTTTTTTTCCAGCTGTCGCTGCCATGACTTTATCAGGCTACATTCCAACTTCAGCTTTTTGGTCAGTTTTGACCTCTTAAGTGCCCAGGGAATTTTATAGTGAAGTGATTCTAAGAGCGGTGGCAGTCATATGCGTGTCATACTAAAACACAACATTGTATGAAGACCAAACCAAGCTCCCTCTGCATATTAAAGCATGGCACAATGTTCTACAGTACCCTACAGGCTCTGTGCAGCCTGGAAATAGCTTTTTTTTAATGCGATTCGTCCCGAAGCAATTCGGATCGAAACAAATTTTGTCGGAAAATTCGGCGAAGTCACGGAATCGAATTTTTGAGAAATTCGCCCATCTCTATTTGAGATCATTGTCTTGCTGAAATGTCCACCCTTATTTGATCTCCATCATCCTGGTAGAGGGCAGCAGATTTTTATCAACAAAGTCTCAATACATTTGTCCATTCATTCTTCCTTCAATTTTATGAAGTTTGCCCGTGCGATTGACTTAAAATATCCCCAGACTTTGATGTTCCCAACTCCAAACTTCAGTGATATGCAGTGCCTTTTGGCCTCCAGACAAGGGGTATATTATGGTATCCAAAGAGTTCAATTTTAGTCTCACCTTACCAGACTATATTCCCCTAGTATTTCAAAGGCTTTTTTAAATGTTGTAGAACATAATAAATTCACTTGAACATGCTTTTTGTTCAGCAATGGAGTCTTGCGTGGTGAGCGTGCATATAGGCCATGAAGGTTGAGTGCATGACTTATTCATTTCTTTAAAATAATTGTACCTGCTGATTCCAAGAATTCTGTGGTCCTTGGCACCTGGACAGCTCTTCTGATAATTATTTTCACTCCTCTGTCTTAAATTTTTATGGGGAGAACCTGGTCATTGCTAGTTTATGGTGAAATGATGTTCTTCACACTTCTGGATTATGGCCCTAACAATGCTCATTGGAACCTTCAGTAGTTAAGAAATTCTTCGGTAACAAATGCCATCGCTATGTTTTGCAACAATAAGGAGGTGAAGGTCACTGCTTTTACCCATCATGAGAAGTTTGTTGTGTGGCTCTTTGGTAATGAGACACCTTTTTAAAGGCCATCAGGTGAATAGTAGTGTTGAGCGATTTTTATCGACAAAGTTGAAATCTGCAAGGTTTTTATGGTGATCGAAATTTTCAGATCATGCGATAATTAAGGTTAAAATCTGTGCATCATCTATTAAGATCGCGCCATTTTCGGCGCTTCCTGTAATTTTGGCGGCCAGCAAATCAGATTACAGAATAGAGCAGGGTGAGATGTGTGTGCGACGTCATGACTGGGATGTGTATGGTTGCAATTGGCTGGAAAAATCACATGACCTCATATTACATAGAACAGCGTTTCCTGTTCAGCCTTAGTGTCTCTCAGCGTCTCATAGGAATAGGACGTGCGCTCTGCCTGTGGCCAAACAGCTCCGCGAAATTAGTCTATTTCTGCACAGAGAAACCTCTACTATTTGCTGTGATCTTTCCAATTATTTAGATTAGAGATTTGAAGATTTTATGTAGTTAGCTAGAGAATTTTAAAGCAGCATCTACTGCTGTAAAGTCACGGTGGGAGCGGGGGAGGGGGGCCCGCGGGCGAACACAGGCAAGCTCTATCTATAAAGAACACTGGATAAAGTTCACCAAGACTTAGTATAGACATTGCACTGCAATAGCTTTATTGTTAACAGTTTGCTATTGAAATATTTCCTGGATATTGGGCAGCCTGAACTTATATTGGATACACATCATTTCTAGTAACTGCAGGTCTCTTTGTTAGGTGCAAAACTCCACTTTTATTATCAGTATACATTTCAGATAGGTGTTCATTTTCAATTTTAGTCAACAGCAGAGAAAAATGGCAGGCTTCTTTAAATTGCAAAAACATGTAGAAAATTTGTTAAAAAGTCCCATAAATACAAGACTTGAATGACAGCAGTTGTACTACTTGCGATTATGGTGGAGAACATTCCATAGTAAGCGGTATAATAGATGTTGAAGACGTATTTTCATCTGCAGTACTGCGACTGCATAGCTCTGGTCGCTCCGGCTTGGAGCACGGCAGTACCTGACAGGCGGGCGTGGCGCAGGGCGTACGACGTTTCGGGGGGACCTCCCCCTGTCTCAAGAACGCACTGCTGACTTACCCTCTACAATTTATAGGTAAGCACGGCAGTGTGTATACTATATATGCCGCTACATATGGCTAATGGATAGGGTTTTTTTTTTTTTTTTTTTTTTTTTTGTGTTTACAAGAAGGCTCTAAGGCCCCAACTTTCGTTCATCCCAGCTGGTGCAAGTGTGTTTAATACATGAATCCATCTCGCTTCTGTCGTAAAGAAGGTTTTCGATGGATT
>JAODAL010078323.1:0-12955 GCA_025379985.1 Phyllomedusa bahiana
ATAAAAACGTCACTCATCCCACAAAAACAAGCCCCTACACAGCTCCTACACAAAAAAAAAAAAAGTAGGCTCTTGGGAAGGGGGGAAAGGAAATAAATTGGACCTTTTTGCAGGACTAGATAAAGTGGTTTGGTATCTGAATGCGGGATTTTGGGGGTCTCTCAACCCCTTAACGGGTTTAATAATCTCCGCACGCAATACGCCCCAAAGTAAAACCTCTAACTACAGTAATCAAGCTCTCATTTTTGGCCTGATGCTACCTACTCCCGGGGGAAAGGAGTCTGTGGGAGCCGACACAAACGTTTTAAAATACGCGCTGGCCAACACTACTATCCAGGGGCTATAAATCATAATCCCAACTCTCCCGTTTTTGGCGGGGGGTCCCGCTTTTTTTGGGGTCCCCCCCCCCCTCCCCGGGGATTTGGGCTTCCCCCCCGCCGCCTCAGGCGGGGGGGGTCCTTTAAATTACCACCCGCGGCCAAGAGAACGCTGGGGCGCTACTCTTGCCCCCGGGGGAACCGCTCCTACAGGCGGGTGCGGGGGGGCCGCAGCGGCCGCTCCCCCCCCGCGGTCTCCTGGGGGGGAGGACAGGGGGGAAATTCGCTCCCTCCTCCCCTCCCCCTTATGTACGGCCCGGGTTGTGTGCGCCGACATACAGGAAGCGCACAGGGGGAAGTGACGCGCGGTTTTGCAGGGAGTGACGGCGCTGCTCCTCACTTCCCCCTGCGCCGCTGGGGAAGGGAAGGCCCGGGGGCCCCGCGCAGGACCTGGAAAGGTAATGGATTTTTTAATTTTTTTTTTTTTTTATAAGCTTTAGGGGGCTCAAACCGGGCTAACAGAGAGGGCAACTACCTGGCAACAGAGGGGGCCTACCTGGCAACAGAGGGGGCACACCGGCAACATGGGCACACCGGGCAACAAGGGGGGGCAACTACCTGGCAACAAGGGGGGGCATCACCGGGCAACAATGGGGGCACACCTGGCAACAAGGGGGGCACACCTGGAAACAAGGGGGCACCACCTGGCAACAATGGGGGGCATCACCTGCAACAAAGGGGCACTCCCCCGGGCACAGAGGGGGCACTACCTCAACAAAGGGGGAAATTACCTGGCAACAATGGGGAATTTACCTGGCTAACAGTTTGGGGGGAACTACCTGGCAAAGGGGGGGCACTACCGGCAACAGAGGGGACATCTACCTGGCAACAAGGGGAACACCTCAACAGATGGGGGGCACTCCCTGGCTAAAGAGGGGGGCACTACCCTGGTACAGAGGGGGGCACTACCTGGCTAACAGATGGGGGCACTACCGGGCTAACAATGGGGGCACTACCTGCTAACAATGGGGGAACTCCCGGGCTAACAGATGGGGGAACTACCTGGAAACAGAGGGGACACTACCTGGCTAACAGTTTGGGGGCACTACCGGGCTAACAGATGGGGGCACTACCGGGCTAACAGAGGGGGGCACTACTGGCAAAACAGATGGGGGGCCTACCTGGCAAAACAGATGGGACTCTCCGGGCAACAGGGGGGCATTATTTGGCAAAACGGGGGGGACTACCTCAACAAGGGGGGCACCCCTGGCAACAATGGGGGCACACCTGGCAAACAATGGGGGCACTACCGGGGCAAAAAGGGGGGCACTACCTGGCAAACAAGGGGGGCACTACCGGGCAAACAATGGGGGAAAACCCGGGCAAACAAGGGGGCCCCTACCGGGCTAACAAGGGGGGCACCTACCGGCTAACAAGGGGGGCACTACCGGGCTAACAAGGGGGGGAAACCTACCTGGCTAACAATGGCGGCACCACCGGGCTAACAATGGGGCACCTTTCCCGGGCTAACAAAGGGGGCATCTACCTGGCTAAAAATTTTGGCTCACCGGGTACAGGGGGGGCATCTCTTGCTAAAAGGGGGGAAACTCCCCGGCCTGTAAGGGGGCACTCCCGGGTTAGGGGGGGCACACCTGGCTAAAAAGGGCATCTACCTGGTTTTTCCTTCCAAAAGCCTTTTATCATTAGGGGAGTGGGTTGGCTTTTTTGAAGGGGCGTGGCCAAAACAAAAGAGGGCGTGTCCATGAAAATTTTTTTTGCCAACGGCGCGCTACCGCGCCGCCCACTAGAATCTCCTGCTTTTTTTTTTTCAAAAGTTGGCAACTATGCTATAAAGGGGTTTCAATTCTAAGAAGTGCTGTGACTCCCCAAAAACGCCCGAAAAACTTTTTTTTTTGGGGGGTCAATTTGGGCCCCTTATGTATTAAAACCGTCTACATAAGCCCCTTTTCTGTTGCCCTTAGCAAATTAACACAAAACCGGGCTCGGCCCCGGATGTTTTTTTGGACCCCACAACGCCCCTGCTATCTATTTATCATCTACTATCTATCCCATATCTACAATCTATCTATCTATCTATCATCTATCTCATATCTATCTGTCTCATAAACTAAAATCTCATCTATCAAACCTATCTATCTACATCTATCTAACCTATCTCATATCTAAATTTTCTATCATCTACTATCTATCTATCTATCTATCTATCTATCCTCTCCATATCTATCTATCTATCTATCTCATATCATATCTTATCATCTATCTCATACTATCTATCCCATCTATCTCATATCTATCTATCATCTACTATCTATCATCTATCTATCATCATCTATCTGTGTGTTTTTTTTCAAATAAATTTCACAAGCTCTGAATTTTCCACTGATATCACCAACATTTATGACCAACTGAAAATAAAAAGTAACACTGCCCAGGGCGGGGTTTTAGAGAACTAAAACAATACTCCAAAACATTAACTTATCCAATCCCTGTAAACTTTTAAAAACCCTGCCCCTTCCTGTTTTTTAAATTTCCCCACAATCATGCCCCAAATTTTTGGGCCCTTTTTAAAGGGGTTTTTTACCTAAAATTTCCCTTAAATTTTTTGTCCACATAATTAAAAACCACATTTGGATTCCCTGGTAAGTTTTTCCCTAACTTTGTAAGGTTTTTTTTAAATTGGAACCAAAAATTTCCCCTTTTTTCATTGCAACTTCATTTTTTTAATTTTTTTGAAATGTTTTTCCCCTTGAACTTGAGCCGGGCCAAAATTTTTTTGGGGTTAGCGGGCTTTAAAAAAGGGACATCGCACTAAATTAAATTAGGGGGGAAATCCCTCCATTAAAAAACCCTTGATGATTTTTTTACTGAATAAAAATTTTAAATTTTTTTAAGCTTTTTCCCCCAAATAGGGGATTACCCCTAAATTGTCTCTTTTTGGGGGTTTTTTTGGTCCAGAAAAATGCCCCCCCTTTTTTTGGGAGGCGGGGGGTGGAAACTTTAAAATTTAAACAAGATATTTTTTGGAAATTTGCTAAAGATAAAAGAAACACAAAAATTTTTTTTTTTTTTTTTTGCTTTGTCCCAAGTTTAAAAAAAATCGCTTTTTTAAACTTTTTTTTGATATAAATTTTGAGGGCCCCCCCGGCTTTGAAAAAAATTGCAAACAAAAATTCTGCAGAACCCAAAAGGGAAAATTTAATTTATTGTATTTTTTAAATCCCCAAAATAAAATGATTAATTTTTTCCCTTTTGGGGCATGATCAGGGGGGTTTTTTTTGGGCTAAATTTTTTTTCCCCGTGACGGGTCAAAACTTTTTTCCCTTTTTTCAATTCCAGGGAATGCTAAATTAAATGATGTATGAGGGGGAGAATTTTGATGTTCGAACCCGAATGTATTCAAAGAGTTATTATACCAAAATGCTGAAAATTAACTATTGGTCTCTGGGATGTTTGGAAAGAAAACATTTTTTCCGAGGCTTTAACAAAAATTTTTTAAAAGGGGTTTTCAAAGAAAAATCCCGAGGGGCCCCCCCACCCCATTTAAATTGTTTGAAAACAAAACAGCACAAAAAATAGCAAAAAAATTTTTTAGGTATAAATTTTAATACCCCCAAAATATCGGAGAACATGCAAAAGAAATTTTGCGAGTCACCCAGTTTTATGATAAAAAATGAGAAAACCCTGCATAAGTAGCAATTTTTTTATAGGAAATAAAAAAATACACCATATATCAAAACCCATACAAAGTAAACCCGGCCCAAAAAACCGGGGGTTTTTTGGGATCCACGGGAAACCAAAACGCAAGTGGTGGTAAAAGGGCCCCTCCAGGGACGGAGTCAAAATTTGGGTTTCCGGGGATTCCCTAGATCCCACCACAAGGAAAGGTTGGGGGGTTTTTGCTGCGGGGAAACCCACAAACCCAGGTCGCAAACCCCGATGAAAACCTGCTTTTTTGGGGGGAAACCCCGGGGGTTTGGCAGCGGGGGTAAAAAAAATGGGTAAAGGGAAAAAACTCATAGTCGGGGACGGGCGGGGAAGGTCGGGATGGGCCCGGCAAGGGTTTTTGGGTTTCCAAGGGAATGGAAACAAATAGAAAGGGAAAACAGGGGAAAGCGACGGGAAAAACAATTTTTTCAAAAACACTTTCCCCCGGCTTTGGGGTTTAAGGGAAACTAGGGGACCCCGGCGGGGAATTCATATGCAGTCTGGGAAACAAATAGGACCAGCTCCCGGGCAACTAGCCAATTACGGGCGCGCGGGCCCCTTTTTCATAAAGCAAACATGCGTGGGGGCCCCAAAGTAGGGGGGCCCGGGGTGCCCCCCCAAACCAAATAAAAAATTTGGCAGGGAGCGAGGAAAAGGTTTAAGTATCCCCTGAGGGGTGTAGTAGGGGAGAAAAAATTTTTGGAGAAAAAACCCCGGGAAAGGGAAAGGGTTTTTGCCTTTGGGACCCCTCTCGGGGAAAGGGGACTACCCTTTTGGTCCCCACAAAAAACAAAAGAAACCGACCTACGGGAAAAAAAGGTTTCTCAATGCCCCAGGCCCAGGCCCAAGATGGGGGGCCGGGGGAAAAATGCGGGCCCTTACCCCCAAGAAAAGGGCATCTTCAGCGGGCAGTGCCCAAACAAAATTTGGGAAATTGCCATTCTTTTTTGGGTGAGTGCCAAAAAACTGGAGGCACCAAGGGAGGGAGAAAATTTGTGCATAAATTAAACGAAAATTTAATTTGGGAAAACCCCCGGGGGAAAACCCGCTGAAAGGGGCCCCGAAAAAACCGGGGTGGATTGAGGCCCCCTGCGGGGCCATCATGACCCTGGGTTTCTGGTACAGGTAATGAAACCCGGGGGAGGACTAGTACAGGCAGCAGGCTATAGGACAGTCCATAAGGATGATGGGGGGGAAGGGGGCCCCTAAAACCGTTTTTCCCCCCAAAATCCCTCAGCAGTTTTGATTTTTTCAGCAGGCAGGGCCTGGCAGGGGCCCTTTGAGGGGTGTCAGTGGAAAAAGTGGGGTCACCGGATTTAAGATGCTAAAAAGACCCCGAGACGGAAAATTTTTAAAAACCCCAAAATGGGGATTTTTGTCTGTCTTCCAATTTAACAAAAGGGGAATGGGGGGCGGGCAGCCAAGGAAAAACCCAGGAAAATGCGGGATAAAGGGAAGGGTTAAAAACGAAGAACATGATCTTAAACCTTTGGGTGTAGCACTCACCCCTTCACATTCACCGTAAATTTTAATAGCATATGGGAAATACACATTTTTAACCAATTTAAAGGGAACCGTCCACATATTTTAACCCCCAACCCTGGCTGGGGCGCGGGCGGTTTGGGCGTGGTCCCATCGCGTGGTTTGGGGGGGGAAAGTGCCGCCCGAGGGTTTTTTTGCCCCCATGCAAAAATTTAATTAAGAGGGGCAAACCGCGGAGGCGACCGGCCTTTCCCAGCCCCGCACATCCCGCGGCGACACCCGGGGCCAAACCCCGCGGCAGCACTGCGGGGGCCCCCGCCGCAAAAACCCGCCGGTTTTCCCGGAAAATTTAAACGGGAGAGTTTTTTTCAAAACCCGGGGGGTTTTTTTTGGCCGGGGGCCCCCGGAGCCCCCCGGCCAAACCCGGGGAAATGGGGAAAAATTAAAGGGGGTTTTTTCCCCAAAAAGGAAAAACCAGGGTTAAAAAACTGGGCGCCAAATTTTGGGCCCAGGGTTTTTTATGGGCCCGCGGGAAAACCGGCGTCGGAACCCGCAGGCCTTTTTAACCCGCGGCCAAATTTCCGCCCCTTTTTGTGAACAGGCCCTTAAACCACCCCGGGCCCACTTACTCCCCGGCCTTTTTCCTCCCCCTGCTCCCCCCAAGAAATGGTTAAAATTTTGATATTTCCGGGTTTTTTAAATATCCCCTTTGGTTTGGGTTTATCCGGTTATATTGTATTATATTTTTGGTTTTTGTCTACTTTTCCCAATTTTGTAGGATGTTTTCTCTCCCCCAAAATTTTTAAAAACCCTTTTAAGAACAGAAATTTAAACTTTACGGGTTTTGAAAACACTTGGATTTTTTCGGGATTTTTTCCCAAAAATCTGTTTTGGTTTTCCAAAACCTGATTTGTGTCGCCGATGCCCCTTTTAGGGAAAGATCATGTAGATTTTTAAAAATTTTTATCAAATACATCCTTCCCTGGAGGGGGTTTTAGATACATTTTTTCCCCACACACTTTTGCTTCACTTCTTTTATAGCAAAAGTTAGATATTAAGTTTCCCCAAAAAAATTTGCGGGCACTGTGGGTTTACAGAAATCCCCCCAAACCCAAAAATTTTTTCCCTTTGTAAGTTTTTGGTTTTTTTATTGTTTTGGGCACCCTTTTTTGACCCCCATTTACCCTTTTAAAAGAGGGCATCCTATAATCCTCAAGTGTTTCCCGGAGGGTTACAATTTATTAAAAAAAACCTTTTGAAATGGAAGTTTTTTGAGAAGCAGAATGAAAAATCATCCCCCCATTAATATTAAATCCCGGGGGGGTAATTGCTTACCCAGACCCTCCCTACAGATGTGAAAATTTTTGGTTTTTTAAAATTCATTTTTAAATTTTCTGCCCACTTTGGGCATCATTTACCATTATAAACCCATTAAAACCAACCCATATATACATAGTTAAAAAAGGGAAAATGCATTTCTTTTTGTGCTGAACTTTTTTTTGGGTTTTCCCATTTGTTTTCTTAAAAACAAAATTAAGCAACTTTCTAAAAAGTCTTCAAAAAAAGATCCTATTTTTTTGCTGCTGAAACAGTTAAAAATCCTTCAAAACTACTGACTTTTGCTGCTAAAACCTAAAACAAACTGCTGCTGCGGGTTTATGATGGCTTTTTTCCCTTTCCCCCAAGTGCCCAGACGGGGATACCAGCAGAGCTGATTTTTTGGGAAAAACCTAGTGAAGAAATTTAAATATATCTCACCAGCAGATTTTAAATTTCTTGGGCCCCCACCATTGGATTTGTTTTTCTTGGGGCCACCATGAAAGTTGATTCGGGGGCCCCCCCGGGCAGATTTTTGTTTCCCTTGGGAGACCACAAGTGAAGTTTTTTTTTAATATTTTTCCCCACCACAAAATTTTATTCAGGGGGCCCACCAGGGGAAAGTTTAAATTTTTGGGGGCCCCCAACCAGAAAGGTTGAGCCCCCTTGGGGGGCCCACCCCCAGAGTTGTTTCCCTTTTTTGGGAACCACAAAGTAAAAGTTAATTAAAATTTTTCACCAGCATTGTTTTTTTTCATTTTTGTTCCCAACCAGGGGGATTTTAAACCCTTGGGGGCCCCCCGGCCAGATTTTAGTCTTGGCGCCCACCCAGCAGAGTTTAAAGCCCGGGGGGCCCACTAGTGGAGTTTATTCTTGGGGCCATTTAGTTGATTTTAATTCTATGCCCCTCACCACAGAGTTGATTTTTTTGTGGCCCCTTTTAAAAGGCTTGTGTAAATGAGTCCCAATGTCCCTGCAAAGGACTCTTGCACAAATGCCCTTTTTTCTATTTCCATCTTTTTCCCTCTTTTTTTTCCTCACAAAAAAAGGCAACCCCTTTTTACTGCTAACAACCCCTGGACTGCCAAAAAAAAAAACCAACAGTATTTTAAAATGACCCCCAAGGCGGGCAAAATGGGGGGCCCGGTTAAAAATTTCCCTCCCTTGGGGAACCCAAGAACCATAATCTGGGTCCCAGGGAATCATAAACGGGAATCAAAAGTTTTCTAAGTTACCCCACTGGCCCAAATTTCCTCTATGCCCAAGCCCCCCAAAACATCCCGGGGATGTCCACCAAAAACCAAAGGGGCCCACAAAGGGGTTTTCCCCCATTTTTGGCTATCCAAGCCGGGGTTTTTCCCCTTTTTCTTCTCTCAAAATGGGGAGAACAGGAGAGCAAAGGATGAACGGGAAAAGAACAGAGCATGGGGGAGGGAATAGGTCATCTAAGTAGTTTAACTCACACACCATGGATAGGAAGAAAAAAAAAAAATACAGTTTGCAAAAGGGGGAAAATTACTTAGAAAAGTGTACGGCCACCCCAGAAATGGAAACACAGGGGGGATAGGAAGACACTAGGTTTGGGGCCCCCGGGCATTCAAGGGCCCGGAGAATTCATTGCAAATGAGACAGGCAAAAAAAGCAAGAGGGAAATTTTAACCCATGTGCGCAATTTTCTTTAGAGTGTAACCCCAAAAATCCCAAATCCAATGGGGGAGGGTGTACCAAGAAAACAACCCCCCAATTTGGGGGGAGGGGGGTTTCCCCAAAAATCAAATCCAATGGTGGAGGGTGTACCAAATCAACCCAAAAGGTGCAGGGTGGGACCAAGAATCAACCCAATTGGGGGCAGGGGGTACCAAGAAACAACTCCAATGGGGCAGGGTGTTAAAAAAAAAACAACTCCAATGGTGCAGGGTGACCAAGAAACAACTCCAATGGTGCACCTTAGTAATCAAAGCCCCTGGAGGGCCCCCTAGAAACAACCAAAAAGGGGATTTCCCCCAAAAATCAACCCCACCAAATGGGCCCCCAAAAATCCAAAAAGTCTGACAGGTGAGTAAAAGGTGTTTTAAAAAGGGAGAAAAAATTAGACAATGTGCACAAAGCATATTTAACAAAAAAAATTTTTTTAAAACTGAAAAAAAAGCATTGAAAAAACGCTGGGGTCGAAGTATCCAAACACGAAACCCCAAAATGCGGTACGTTGGGTTTTTTTACATTTTTTTGGCACAGAAATGTATCTAAAATTATAAAAAGCGTGTCAGATGTATAAATTGAACCCAAAAATTGACATTTTCAATTCTTTTATTGGGTCCGCTAAATGCTCTGGGAAAAACGCATGAAAAAAAATGTTTTCGGCCCACCACTCGTCCCGAACCTGATACGTGTTTTTTCATTTGAAATCAATGTAAATTTAACTGAGGTTGTTAGATAAAGTTTTGGGTCCATTTTTTTGGACTGAAAGATGTATCCAAACCGCATTTTAAAAAAACGCCATATGAAAAAATCCCCTTACGGGAAATTCTACACTTCTAAAAAAAACAGAGCTGAAATCCCACTTTTTTCACTGGGGGGAAAACCTCCACATAAAAAAAATCAGACTCAAAAGCAGCTGCAAACGACCTACGCAAGTGGGCCCGAAAATGGGAAAAAAGAAATGAGAACTAAAGACTTTCAACTGTCTTTACTCCCGAGTAATCAAAAATAAAATGTAAAATAAATGTTTCCATTCCTTTTAAAATTTTTTTTTGTGGGACTTTTCTTGACTTTTAAAAGGCAATAAATTGGGGACTGGTCCATAAATGTAAATGATTTGTGCCTTTAGAATCCCCCATAAGGGAAACAAAATGAGGGCGTTTTGGTCAATCAAAATTTCCCCTTAAATTTTAAAAATGTCCCTTTTCTCAAGGGATATCCATTGGTTTTTCCAAAAAGGGAGCGCACAAAAATAATTAAATAAATTAAAAAAAAAAAAAAAATAAAAAAAAAAAAAAAAGGAGCCCTCTTTTAAACCCTTTCCCTTGGGGGGTTTTCTAACCCAAAATGTAAAAATTTCTTTCTCATAGCCCCCTTTTTTTCGTTGGCCCAAATTTTTTCCCAAAAGGCTTTTAAACCTAAATTTTTTCCCTTCCCGTTTGGTTTGGAATTTTTTTTTATTTTTTATTTTTTTTTTTTATTTTTGAAAAAGTAAAAAAGAAGGAAAGGGTTCAAAAAAGGGAAAATAAGGGGTTAAAGGGCAACGTTTTTTTTTTACCGGAAAAAAAATTTTTTACCCCCCCCGAATGCCAAAAGATAGATTTTTTAAAAAGTATTACAAAAAATAAATTCTTCAAAGAAAAAAAGTTTTAAAAATTTTTCGGTGCTTTTTTAATTTGGGGTTTTTTTTTTTGTGAAACTTAAAAAAACAGAAAATACAGAAAAAATTTTTGAAATCACTGTTTATGTTTAAAATTTTGGGTACATACATATAAAATTTTTGTGGGGTTTAACCTTCAGTTTTTTTAAATTTTTTAAAGGGGGGTGGGTTTGGGTTCCTTACTTTTGGCCCCGATTCACTCTTCCCCCTTCCCCGGGGGTTCTCCCAACCCCTGAGAAAAGGGAGGGGGCCCTTTTTTTTCCCCCCCCCAGCTGGATGAAAATCCATCCCCCCCCCCCAAAAGCTGGCCCCGAGACTTCCCCCCCCCCCCCCTCTTTAGTCCACAAAAACAAATGTGTCCCCCCTCCCTAACAACTTTTTTTTATAAAAACTGTAAAAACATACCACCCGGGGGCATTCAAAAACTTTAAACTGAGCCCCTGATCCCCTCACAGCTTTGGGGATTGGGTTTTTTTCAAACTTTCAAAAGGAAAAGGCCCCATATTTTTGCAAAAGGCAGAAGAGTTAGGCCAAAAAAGGACAAAAACCCGTCCAAAGTTTTTTCCTTTATTGTAAAAATGCCCGCAGTCCCGTTTTTTTCTGCCCCGGTTTTTGGAGACCCGAAAAAAAGCTATGGGGGCCCCCAACCTCTGAAATCAGAGACACAAACCCCCCGTGAATTTTAAACCCAGGGGCCTTTTAAAAAGAATGTAAATGACTTTTTCCCGCTAGTGAAAATTTCCCAAGGGGGAAAGGGGTTTAAAGGGGTGGATTCGACCCACCAAATGGAAAAACAGTGTAAAAAACAAACAAAAAGAAAAAGGGGGCACTATGAGAACAAAAGGGAAAACTTTTTTCTAAAAAAAAATCCAAATTTTTCAAAGTTTTGCTTGTTTTCCACTGTCCCCTTATTCCTGAAAACCCCTTTTAATGAAACAAAAAACCCCCTTTTAAAAACTAAAAATTGTCATTGTTTTTTTTTTATTGCTTCAACCCATGTTCCCCGTATTTTTTTTCCCGATGCTACTAGTGGGCCGGTCTTTTTTCATGGGGGAGGTGTCCCCCCCTCCAATAAAAATTTTCCAAGGGGGGCCCAAAAGAACTTCTGTGTGTTTTTAGAACCCTAAAAGTTGGGAGTGGGGTTTCCTGCTTTTTCCCCAAAAACAGGTACACAACCTTTAAGAGAAGGGGCTTTCCCTTTCTTTTTTAAAAAGGCTTAGTGTGGTTTTTTTTTTTTTCCCTATCAAAGGGCCCTAAATTTGCCAAACCCCTTTCAATATAATAATTTCACCAAAGGTTTACCCCAAAAATGTAATTTTTGGGGCTGGGACCAGTATTCCCGGGGGTCCCTTTTTTAGCCCCAAAAAAAAGGGTTTCGGGCCCCCCGTTTTTTTAATGTATTGGGGCAGGCCAAAACAACCAAATGTAGGTGCATTTTTTGGCCCGGGGCTCGCCCCAAATTTTGTAATTTGGGGGCATTCCTTTTTGGGGGTGTCCCCCCCCCCACCACAAAACCCTAAAAAAGAAGCTTAACCCCCATTTTAAAGGGCTGGGGGGAAAGGGCACAACTGGGGTCATTTACTGGTGGTTCAAAGACCAAAATTACAAAATGGTTTACCTGAAGCCTGGAAAATTTTCCGTAAAGGGAAAAAATGCCAAAATTTTATGGGCCCCCCGAAAAAACAGGTTTTTTTTAAAACATTTTTGGGGACATTTTACACCGCTTTAAAGTTATTTAAAAACCGGGCCCCCCTATGGGGTCCCCCCAGACATTAAAATGTTCCCCCCCTAAAGTAAAACCACCACCCTTTTCCTTTAAAGGGGGTTCCCCCATCTCAAAGGTTTTTATAAAGGGTGCCCTGAAAAGAAAAAAAGCGGGTTTGCCCTGTTCCCCCCTTTCCCGTTTTTAAGGGCCCGGGCTGTAAAATTTGCATATGACTCCTTGTATTCAGGCTTTTGGTGTGGTTTTGCCCAGTTAAAAAAATTTCCCCTTTTCCAAGGTCCCCCCCGAAAACTTCCCTTTACTAAAGTTTAAAAATTTTAAATAAATTTTTAAATTTTTTTGCCCGGGAAAAAATAAGATAAAAACACAAGCCCCTCACTGCTGGCCAAAAAAACCCGTGTGATGAAAATTTACTTTCCCCGCTATCAGAAAAAAACAAACAGGGAGGGGGGGAAAAAGAACCCCAGGTCCCGGGCCCGATGGGCGAAATCCAAAAATTTTAAAAGAAAATGGGGGAAATTCCCCTTTTGAATTTTTAGGAAAAAATTCGATTCTGAAAGGAAAAATCGAAGTTTGGTGGGGAATCGCGGGAAAAGAAAATTTTTGCTTTTGATTGAAAAAATGGCTTTCGAGCACCTGGCGGTTTAAAAAGGGGGGGAAGGGCTCGGACTGTGGGCCCCCCGGGGGGCCGGGGAAAAAACCCCCGGTGGGGGCCCCCCCGGCCCCCCTGGGGGCCCCGGGGCAAAATGGGCCCCGCTCCCCCCGGGGGCCCCGGGCCGCAAAGGGAAAACCCCGGGCCCTGGGCCCCCCCGGGAACCCCCGCGTCCCCGAGCGGGCCCCGAGGAAACCCGGGCCCCGGGTTTGCCGGGGAAAACCCAATGTCCCCGGCTTTTCCCCGGGGGCCTTGGGGCGGTGGGTCAGCGGAGCAAAAGCGCCACTAGCCCCTGGGGGCCCCGCTTATCCCACCCGGCCCGGCTGGAAAAGCATTTTGGGGCCCCCCAGCCCCGCCCCCGGGGGCCGCCCCCCAAATGC
>JAODAL010078324.1:0-12954 GCA_025379985.1 Phyllomedusa bahiana
AAAATGGGCGGGCACATGGTAAAGACAGACCCGCAAGCCCGTTATGGAGATGGTGAATTTGTCTGAGGATTGCTGTTTATGGGAGCATGGTGGCAGCAGTAGCAGCACATATTATGAGTGTGCGTGCAGGAGAGCGGAAGGGGGAGTGGGTTTTTTGTGGATTCTCTGATGGCTAAATGGTGAGCAACTTAATAGGGAGTGTATCTAACATGATATAAAAGGAAGTGAGCTTAGACCACATGTGAACGGACCTCTAACCCCTGATGAAGCCAGGTTAGCTGGTTAAACATGTCGGGGAGGTCAGGCATAATGTTTTAAATTGTGATTTCTCACCTCTGTCTAGAAGTGGAACCAGCTGCAGACAGTGTCACAAGGGGGCCTTATTTGTTTTGTGTCCATGAGATTAGCGACGACTGCCCAAGTAGGAGGCTTGGGATCCCTTACTGGAGCTAGTAAATTGCTGTATATATAAGGCTTTCCTGTTAATAGGTGGTGCTCCACCAGACTTGATAATAGAAAAGGAGCTATTCCTTCCTTCAGAAGTAGAAAGGGTTAAATGGTGAGGTTAGAAATCAGGTTTTTAAATAGTGTGTATAGAGGTTAAGAATTATACATAATAAAAGTTATGTTTTAGTGTTTTACAGATAGAGAACTGATAGAGTTTAAGTTTGCCTATGGCAAAATAGTCAATATAGAAAGACAACACCCAGACCCACATCTGACTCCTCTGCCTGGACTATGAACTCTGGCTTTTTTGGCATCACCAGCCTTTTTTCGCTCTTGGAATGCCCGTTCAACCTCAGTAGACAACATAGACATGACTGATTTTGTACCTTTTGGTATGGTTTGTTAAGGGGGCTGCGATCATGGAAAAATTAGGGCCAAATCTTCTGTAATATCCCACGATCCCCAGGAAGGCTCTAACCCATTTCTTGGTTAATGGCCATAGCCAGTTCTGTACGGCCTCCACCTTGTTTCCCTGAGGCTTGATTTCACCCTTACCTACCATGCAGCCCAGATACCTTACCTCTTCAAATGCCCACGGCACATTTCTTGGGGTTCATGATTAAACTGGCCTTTTCTTAAGGCCTCAAGTACTGCCTGGACTTTACACAGATGGCTCTCCCAATCCTTGCTGAAAATGACTTTATTGTCCAAGTACGCTGCTTCATACTTGTGGGGGCCTAAAATTTTGCCCATAGCCCTCTGGAAGGTGTTAGGTGCTCCCTGTAACCTGAAAGACATTCTGATATACTGGTAGCATCCATTGGGTGTGGAGAATGCTGTCTTCTTCTTAGCCTCTTTGGAAAGAGGAATTTGCCAGTAGCCCTCCTTCAGGTCCAAGGTGGTTATATACCTGGCAGGTCCTAGCTTCTCAATAAGCTCATCCACCCTGGGCCTGGGGAAGGTATCAAATTTAGACACTTCATTCAGCTTCCTGTAGTCATTGCAGAACCGCCACTACCCTGACGGTTTTGGCACCAACACTACAGTGTTTGACCACCCACTCTTTGCCTCCTCAATTACACCCAGTTTTAACATTCTTTTTACTTCCATAGAAATTACCTTCCGATAGACTTCAGAAATCTGGTAGGGTTTCATATTCACCCAAGCAGGCGGTCCCATGAAGATCTCATGTTCAATGACCCAGATGGGGCCTGGAAAATCTGAGAAAATATCCTTGTTCTCTTGAAGCTCCTCCCAACACAGTTACTTCTGGGACGTAGATAAAGCCTCTTCAATTTTGATAAAGCCTCTTCAATTTTGACCTCTTCAATGCTAGCCTCTTTCTGTGCCATGATGCAAGAAGTTTCGGGGGGGGGGGGGGGGGGGAGAGAGAGTGGCATCTATCCTTCCAAGGTATTACATTTTTATGGTGTATCTGGAAGAGCTTTCGTGTACCATGCTGGTGGATTTTGTAGTTCACCTCACCCACCCTTTCCCTCCATCTCATGCGGTCCCTGCCACTTGACCAGAAACTTGCTCTCCACAGTGGGTACAAGTATAAGCACCCAGTGTATTGGTTTATTATGTTTGCAGTGGATATACGTATTTTCTAATAAAGTAGTCTTTTTTATGATCCACTGGACTTTTTGCACCATTTGTTTGGAAGCAAGCCTTTTTTCATGTCCGGAGCGGAATCAAGGCTACAGCTGGTTGCCAAAAGACTGCTGCAGGGGCGTGAGTATATGTCTTATATATGTTTCTAATAAGCACCCAATCCCCTAGTTGGAACTGTCTAACCCTGGTTAACCGATTGTACACTCTAGCATGGACCGCCTACGCCTTTATGTCCTCCCAATGGGCATAACATTGGAGTTCCTCTCCGGCATCTGGGCCACATGCATAATGATACTTATAGGGAGTAGCCTCATTTTCCCATGTCTCCTTAGCCAAATGCAGTAACCCTTTAGGGAGTCTGCCGTACAATAATTCATGCTGTAGAGGTCGGGGAACAAGTACCAGAAGTAGGCAGTCCCGGTCTCTACTGTCCTTCTCTACTAGCTTTTTCAACATTGCCTTCAAAGTTTTGTTGAACCTTCCAACTAAGTCATCTGTCTGGGGATGGTATCCCGAGGTTCTTAATTGGCAAAATAAAGACTGGATCCAGCCAGCAGCACAGTTGTGTCAGGCAGGATACACAGCCTCCATCCCCTGAATTCACGAGGTTAAAAAATCTTACACAGCAACAGGATGAAGAGACGGCATCGAGCGGGTTTTAAAGATTAAAATTCCATTTTTATTCCTCCAAAAATACATGCAGTGTTTCAACCTTGGCTTGGTCTTTTTCAAGCATCTCACACAAGTATCTGTGACCTAAGATTGGGGAAGGTAAGGGCAGAAGTCTTATTGGCCGTTTAGTAACTATGCGACGAAGGAAGAGGTGTCATGATTGGGTATGGGGTCGGTGTTCAAGAGACGTGCACGCTTTCAGGTCCCCCCGATATGTACTAGTGTAGGAAAGGATGAATGCCCACGCAGGCACAGTGTAGTATAGAGGATGCAAGCGCAATTGCCACAGATCTCAGCAGAGACCCGATCCATCTACTACTTTGACTTGTATTCAGTAAGTATTATATAAATACACAAATGAAAAAGGAGATATGAACATAAATAGAGGTAAAATTAAACGTGTAAAGAAAGATAAGGAAAGTGGAAGTAACAAATGTAATCAGAAGTTATGTGGACTTATGTACCCGTTCTCCTGACCACTTGCCTTGACCTTTCTGCCTGTTCCTTACCACATATCTGCCTGCCGATTCTGTAGCATGCTGCACCCTGGATGCCACCGCAAGCTAGTCACATCAGGGGTATCGACCTGGTAGTCTCCAGCCGCCACAAGTACATCTTGCCGTGCATCGGGCTCTGGTGAACACCGGGAACTACTTAAACTCTGCTCCTTGACATGGCTTGTACCACCACTTGCATTAGTCCCGTGAATCCACCTCCTGTCCTGACAGTACGAAGTAGCCATGGATTTTGCTAGGGTGCCTCTACCCGACATCCGAGATGTCACTCCTGCTGTGGCCCAACAATGCCAACATGTTGACCAACTGGTTTCAAAGAGGTAAAGCCTTGCTGCACGTCTGCCAGCAACCATGGCAGCATCCCCACCAGTGGCAACTCTGCCTACGGTTGTTCATGTGACACTGGCTGGATCTACATTGCACCTGTCTCTCCCGTCATCCTATGACGGCACCACGAATACATGCAGGGGCTTCCTCAGTTAATGCTCCATTCACATGGAGATGACAGCAAATATCGAAGCGCTCCTACAGGCGTTCTGCAGTATCTTCGGGGAACCTAGACATGCATCTTCTGCTGCTGCACCTCTGCTTCACTTGAATCAGGGTGATTCCACCAATAGTGGGCCAATATGCAGTCCAATTCCACATGCTTTCCTCAGAGCTTGAGTGAAATAACTAGGCTCTTGTTTGCACTTTCTTTCAGGGCCTCGCTGAAGGATTAAGGTTGAACTGGCTGCTTGAGAACTGTCTTCTTCATTGGACGAGCTTATTCGTCTAGCCACCCCAGTCAACATTCGATTCTCTGAGCAACAACAAGCGCTCCACCTGCGAAACTGCTTGGCCACACTGACTTCCACGCCTCGCACTGATGTTTCAAAGGCCTCCACTGATGTTTCAAAGGCCTCCACTTCCTCTTTCCATGGTATTTACTAATGAACCTATGCAAGTGGATACAGCCCACATAGGCGTGGAAGAACGCACCTATCATTGCCAGTAGCTCCTTATAATGCGGCGGCCTCGAACACTTCATTAGAGAGTGCCCACTGCATCTGGGAAACTCTCACACCTAGGCTTCATGGAAGAGGCGTCCTAAAGTATGAGACCACCACTCCATGTCTGACCATGCCGGTTCTTCTCTCGTACCACATTTCAAGCCTTGGCCTTCTTAGCTTCTGGATCAGTGGGAAATTTTGTGGACGCCTCATGGTTTCTAAGTTTTTGTCTCCCTGTGGTCCGTATGGACAAGCCATTATTCATTTCATCCATCAACAGAGTAAACTTGAGAGACTCCTTTCAGTTTCGCACTGAGTCTCTGACTCTCCAAGTGGGGGCATTACATAGTGGAAAAATGGTATTGTGTATGTGTTGTTTTGTGGTACCTCTGAAGTTCATCTGGGTCTTCCATGGTTACAACGTCATGCTCCCATCCTCAAGTGGCAAATGGGAGAGGACACATGCTGGGGACAAAACTGCCATTCCCACTGTCTTATGGCTCCTCGACCACTTTGCCTCTTATGGTCTCCACTCCACTACTGGGTCTTCTTTCGCCATACCAGGAGTATGCTGATGTCTTCTGTGAGAAGCAAGCCGAGACTCTTCCACCTCACAGACCTGTCCTATTGACTTGCTGCCGAGCACAATGCCTTCTCAGTATAGAGTCTACCCACAGTCCATGCCTGACACCCAGGCCATGTCTGCTTACATCAAAGGCTTTATCCACAAGTCTTCCTCTCCAGCTGGTGCCGGGTTCTTCTTTGTGGAGAAAAAAGATGGTTCACTCCGCCCCTGTATTGATTATCGGGGGCTTAATAAGGTCACCTTAAAAAAAACGATGTCCACTCCCATTAATCTCCGAGCTCTTCGACTGGCTTTTCATACACAAAGGCGATGAGTGGAAGAGAGCTTTTAACACCCGTGATGGACACTTTGAATACTTGATGATGCTATTTGACTTATGCAACACCCCGGCCATTTTCCAAGATTTCGTCAATGAAATCTTTAGAGATCTTCTATATGTCTGTGAGGTTGTCTACCTTGACAATATTCTGATCTTTGCCTCGGATTTATAGTCTCACCGTGCTCACGTACAATTGGTTCTTAAATGGCTGCAAACCAATTGTCTCTACGCTAAACTGTAGAAAGCCTGTTTCAGCAAACCAGTCTAATCTTCCTGGGATACGTAGTTTTGGACTTCAAATGGACCCAGCAAAACTCTCTGCGATTCTTCAAACACCCAGTGCAGTTGATCTCTGGGCTGTCCAATGTTTTCTGGGTTTTATTATTGGCAGTTTATTCCTCGGTTCTCCACCCTGGTGGCGCCAATCGTGGCTTTAACTAAGAATGGCAACAACCCTAAACTCTGGCCACCTAAAGCGGAAGATGCCTTTGTGTACCTGAAGACTGCCTTTGCTTCTGCTTCTGTCTTGTCTCGTCAGGATCCAGAGAAGCCATTCTTCATGGAAGTGGATACGTCTTCCGTGGGAGCTGGAGCTGTGTTGTCACAAAAGATTGACAATGGGAAGTCTGTTACCTGTTGCTTCTTCTCCAAGATTTTCTCCTCGGCAAAGAGAAACTACACTATTGGAGATCGCGAGCTACTGGCCGTAAAATTTGCATTTGAGGAGTGCCATCATTTACTTGAGGGAGCACGGCATCTTGTTCATAGCTACACAGACCACAAGAACCTTCTCTGTCTCCAAACTGGACAGTGGTTGAATCCCTGTCAAGAACGTTGATCTCTTTTCTTCTCCAGGTTTAATTTCATACTGGATGAGAAAAAAATTTGCCAGGTCACCACCTCCACTGGAACACAATGCCAGGATCCACCTGGTCAGAGTGTAGCATCCAATGAAACGAAAAACGATCCAGCAATTCCAATATATAGCAGTTAAAAGCACAAAAATGTATTAACTCTTCATAAAAAATATATGCATAGTGCATAGGCACATGTGATAGACAAGCAGCCCGTGTGGATGAACCTCAAGATGACGCATTTCGGGGACAGCAAAGCAGATTTCCCTTACTCATAGCATACAAGTATAGATTGAACTCTGTTATTTATATGTTTAAGGCATGTGTAACAATCAAAAACACTGCTCTCACCTGTTTGGCCGCGGGACACTTCACACTAGGTGACCGGAAACCGGAAGTCATTATCATGACGACTTCCTGCCAACGGAGCAAAGCCTCATGGTAAATGTAGTTCAAAACAGAAAGTTGTCTGTCTAAGGCCTCGTTCACACGGCTTATTTGGGCGTGGACTGGAGCCGTACCGCGCGCCGGATTTGCGCTGCAGTACGGCTCCAATCCGTTCCTGTCATTACGGTAATCCACAGTTCTCATAGAAAACTATGGATTCCGTCGCTCCTCCCCACTCAGCGAAGCCGCCGCGGGGGGGAGAAAGTGACATGCATATTATTTATGGCGCATCCCGCCCCTTATTCAAGCCGTATCTGAAGGCGATATCCGTCCCGCAATTACGGCTTGAATAAGCCGTGTGAACACAGCCTAAGAGACACTTGAATGCTGAGTAACAGGAAACATGTGATCATTATCGTGACAACTTCCTGCATGAACAGCAAAGCCTCATGGTAAATGTAGTTTAAAAAGAAGAGTTGCAGAGACCGTAAATAACAAACCGGTTAATGCTGCTTACTCAAATGAAATGAAACATGGACAAAAAATAAAAATAATATATATATATATATATATATATATATATATATATATATATATATAACTACAGCATAATATTGTGTAAGTACTAATAAGACTATAGTAGAATAATATTACATTAATATGCTGGATAAATATAATGCAAAGTGCATAAGTATGAGGCAAAAAGATGAATGAACGAGGTCGCATGCAAGTGAACCGCGGCCAGCGGATAAAGCAGACATATTAAAAACATCATTAAAAAATACACGCAAAAACGTATATAAACATAAAATACATGTACATAAAACAAGACCCTTATGTGAAATAGCATGTGAAATATTAGTATAAATGACAAGTAGACCTAGATGTAAAGGCAACATACAACAAAGCGTCCAAAGATTAGTAATGATATAATATTTCATTTTTTCTATAAAGACTCTGTGGCCATACAGTACCTAGAGTGGTTATCCAAAAGCCTCCCTGTTCCTTAACCGTTTAACTAGATCTCCTGCTCTCTTAGATGAATTTGTTTGTTCTACGGCAAAGGAGCGGAAAATTTTTTTGTTGGAATTATGTTTGTCTATAAAGTGACGCGCTGCATGTGAAATAGTCCTGATCCCAGGATTGCTTATATTGTTCAAATGCTCGCAGATCCTGATTTTTAAGAGGTGGAACCTATATAGAATAAGTCACACACTGTACATTGTATGATATAAACAACACAACTGCTGTTGCAGTTCAAATATTGTTTGATATCATATGTCTTATCATTTACTGTAAATGATTTTGTGATTTTGCTGACCTGACAGGTCTTGCAGGGAAATGAACCACATCTGTAATACCCACGATGTGCCAACCATGTGGTCTGAGAAGTATTTGAAGAGAAATAATTGGGGGCCAATTTATCATTCAACGTTCTAGGGCGTCTGGTGACTACCTGGCACCCATTAGATAGAAATTTATGCAAAACAGGGTCAACAAAAAGTACAGTGATATATTCAAGAATAATATATTTTATTTGATATGAATGTGCACAATCTTCTATGACAACGACAGGTTTATCCTTATTGCGCTTCTTTTTAGATGAAGTGAGTAATTGGTTGCATGCAGGGAGGTGTCACGATAATGATCACATGTTTCCTGTTACTTAGCATTCAGGAGTTCTTTAGACAGACAACTTTCTGTTTTGAACTACATTTACCAAGAGGCTTTGCTCTATTGGCAGGAAGTCGTCATGATAGTGACTTCCGGTTTCCGGTCACCTAGTGTGAAGTGTCCAGCGGCCAAACAGGTGAGAGCAGTATTTCTGATTGTTATGCATGCCTTAAACATATAAATAACAGAGTTCAATCTATACTTGTATGCTATGAGTAAGGGGAATCTGCTTTGCTGTCCCCAAAACGCGTCAGTTTGAGGGTCATCCACACGGGCTGCTTGTCTATTACATGTGCCTATGCACCATGCATATATTTTTTATGAAGATTTAATAAATTTTTGTGCTTTTAACTGCTATATATTGGCATACCTCCCAACTGTCCCGAATCGGGCGGGACTTATCCGATTTGAATAGGAAGTCCCGTCTTCACGATTTACATAGCAAAAGTCCCGCTTTCAGTTACTCACTGCTCTCAGCTGGCTACGCCCCTGCCTCTCTGCTCTGCAGGGAGCGTCTACAAATAGCTCTGTGTGTGGCAGGCGGAGCAGCATGAACATCCTACTGGACACACACAGCTTGTAGACACAGAGCTTGTAGACATTCCCTGGCCCTTCCTGGTGCTGTTATCTTCACACATCACTGGACAGCATGTGAGCGCTGCTCATAACCTCTCCCTCCTGCTGTATCCAGCGCTGCCTGGTAAATGTAAGTGCCTGACTGTCCAGTAGTACAGAGCAGAAGTTCATCTGTCTGCAGTAGCAGACTGGCAGCCACCCTCTCTTCACTCCTGGCTCACACCCCACTCGACCCCCCCTCTCTCTCACTGACCCCCCCACTCGACCCCCCCCCTCTCTCTCCCTGACCCTCCACGCGACCCCCCCTCTCTCTCCCTGACCCCTTCTCCACACACCCTACTTTACATACTGACCCACACCCTCACAGTGTTTCCCTCCTTTCCACAAGGCCTACCCGGCTTTCCTACATGCTGAATGAGCTATCCAACACCCAGGAAAGCTGAGTGGCACCCATCCCCCGAAGCGGGCACCTATCTTTTCTGGACGCCTGCTGTTACCCATGTCACCCAGCTTTCCAGATGCTGAATAACCTATCCAGCTGGGAAAACCCTCCACAGCAGGTGTCCAGGAAAGATAGATGCTTGCTGTGGCAGATGGGTGACACTCAGCTTCCCTGGACAACTGCTGTGGGGTCTTCACCCAGCTTTCCAAGGCACTGTGTAGGCTATTCAGGACCCTCAAAAGCTGGGTGACACATCCTCCACAGCAGGCACCAAGCTTTCCTGGGTGTGCCTGCTATGGGGGATGTCATCCAGTTTTCCCAGCACTGAATTGGCTATTCAGCATCCTGGAAAGCTGGGTGATGCCCATTTGTAGGGTTGGTGGATTTTTACAGGTTTCCCCTTTGGACTACACCGGGCAACGTTGCATCTATTTCTATATTAAAATGGATAACGAGGGTGGGTGTCGGGGAGTGCTTATTTAAATAAAGTGTTTTTTCCTGTTTCTGTGTTTTTTTTTCATTTTCTTCCAGTGATAGTAATGGCGGTGTCTGACAGACGCCTCTTCATTACTATCGCTGGGGCTTGGTGTCACCCAGTGGTGTTTCTTGTTGCCCAAGGCTGACACTAACCCTGTGTCACTATTACCTTAGTACCCAATGCACCAGGGGTACTGGGAAGAGCCAGTAACCGTCAGGAGCAGACCCTCTAATGTGAGGGTCTACTTCTGGAGAAGCTTCAGGCTGGTATTTTTAGAATGGGAAGTTACCAGTATCGATGGTTCTTCCCATTCTGATAGTATTAGGCTGCTGCTGTCGGTTTTACCTTGCTTGGTTATGGAAATAGGGGGGAACACATGTCGTTTTATTCTGAAAATGTGTTTATTTAGTGAGAATCTGAACCTGGGCATCCACTGTAATGATTACAGGCGGTGCCCACTGTAGGATTCAAAATAAACGAATGATTTTTAAAAAAATAAACTACGTGGGGTCCCCCCTGATTTCCATAACAAGCCAAGGTAAAACCAACAGCTGCAGCCTAATACTATCAGAATGGAAAGAACCATTGATACTGGTCCCATCCCATTCTAAGAATACCAGCCTGCAGCTGCCACAGAAGCACACCGTCACATTAGAGGGTCTTCTTTTGATGGTTACTGGCTTTTCCTGGTACCCTTTGTGATGGGTATTTGGTTAATAGTGACATGGGATTATTGTCGGCCTTGGGGGTGACAAAAACTGCCGCAGGCTGACACCAAGCATCTGACAGACAGCTCCATTACTATCACTGGAATAAATGGAAAAAAATAACACAGATAGCACTTTATTTAAATAAACTCCCTGACGCCGGCCCTCGGGACCATTTTAGTTTATAAATAGATGCTACGCTGGTCCGATGTAGTCTAATGAATCCAATAGTATTAAACTCCATCCCCTGCACCTCTGAAGGTCATGGCTGTGGCTGATCATCTGGGGGTGCAGGGAATGGACCACAATCTCCGGGGGGGGGTTGGTCTTCTGTCTCCCCCCAGGAGACTGTGTGTGTAAGCTTTGGCCTGTACCTCCTCTCTCACCACTGTGGCCTAGTGCCAACACAAAATACAACCCTCACCTGACACTCTATAACCCCCTGACCACTATGTATCGCCCCATATCTCCCTACTCCATCTATCACCATATGAGGAGTTTGTACAGAGGTGGGAATTGGTAGGGAGGTGCTGGAGAAGTGCAGAGTCTAAGATGTTTGTGTGGTTAATTCTGCAGGGACGAGGCTGGGAGAAATCATCATGGTGATCTGGAAGGAACAGAGAAAGGGAACTACTCCCAACAGAGAAGACGTCACCTGTGAGTCACTAAATTGTATTGTATTGTAATCTCGTATGTGTCTGCAGAGCCTGTGTACAACTGATATCTACCCCATATGGTCACTGTATGTGGTATATACAGTCTGCAGGGCCTGTATAAAACTGCTATCTACACCCCATATACCCCCACTGTATTTCAGAAATATTGGTAGTAATGTAATGGTTTATATTCAGGATCAGTATGGTGGTATTATTCAGTCACTATGTGGTCATGGTCTTGTGGTATTATTCACTCACTGTCATGATCTGCAAATTCCTTTGCCTCCTGCCTGCATGCAATTGTGTGTTTGATCCTGGCAGTTGGAAATTGCTAATTCTGTTCAGTGCTGCAACAGTTAACACCTCACACTGGGCTGGGCCAGGTGCAGCACTTCCTCATCTGCTGACTCCTATAAAAGACGCCTCCTACCAACAGTCTGTGCCTAAGTATTGGTGTTGCTGGGCCAAGGCCCGCTTCCCTGCCTCAAGCCTCCTGCATCCTGTCCTGGCTGCGTTCCTGGAAGGTTCCTGTGTTCCTGAGCCGTGCCTCCTGGAAGGTCCCTGTATTCCTGAGCCGTGCCTCCTGGAGGGTCCCTGTGTTCCTGAGCCGTGCCTCCTGGTGGGTCCCTGTGTTCCTGAGCCGTGCCTCCTGGAAGTTCCCTTTGTTCCTGAGCCGTGCCTTGGAGTTCCCCGTGTTCCTGAGCCCTGCCTCCTGGAAGGTCCCTGTGTTCCTAAAACCGTGCCTCATGGAAGGCCCTGTGTTCCTGACCGTGCCTCCTGGAAGGTCCTTGTGTTCCCCGAGCCGTGCCTCCTGGGAAGGTCCCTGTGTTCCCGAGCCGTCCCCCTGGAGGGTCCCGTTGTTCCTGAGCCGTGCCTCCTGGCAGTTCCCTTTGTTCCTGAGCCATGCCTCTTGGAAGTTCCCTGTGTTCCTGAGCCGTGCCTCCTGGAAGGTCCCTGTGTTCCTAAGCCGTGCCTCATGGAAGGTCCCTGTGTTCCTGAGCCGTGCCTCCTGGAAGGTCCTTGTGTTCCTGAGCCGTGCCTCCTGGAAGGTCCCTGTGTTCCTAAACTGTGCCTTCTGGAAGGTCCCTGTGTTCCTGAGCAGTGCCTCCTGGAAGGTCCCTGTGTTCCTGAGCCGTGCCTCCTGGAAGGTCCCTGTGTTCCTGAGCCATCCTCCTGGAGGGTCCCTGTGTTCCTGAGCCGTGCCTCCTGGAAGGTCCCTGTGTTCCTGAGCCGTGCCTCCTGGAGGGTCCCTGTGTTGCTGAGCCGTGCCTCCTGGAAGGTCCCTGTGTTCCTGAGCCGTGCCTCCTGGAAGGTCCCTGTGTTCCTGAGCCGTGCCTCCTGGAAGGTTTCGGTGTTCCTGAGCTGTCCCTACTGGTGGTGTCCGGTGGTCCTCTGCAGTCCCTACTGGTGGTGATCTGTGTCCCCCTGTTGTCTCTCCTGTCCCACAGTGGTCCTGGCCCTTTTCCCGTCATCTCCAGCCTCCGGATCGGTGACCATAGTCCTTGCCTCCCTTTTAACTTGTGTTCTGTGGACAGTACTCGGGCCTAGGCCTTACTTTCCCCGGCCACGGTAGGTGGAGTCTGCCTCTGTGGTCCCCAAAGGGTCCACCTTCCCATCTCGTTTCAAGTGTTTCCCTTTGCTTTTTTGTACCATGTTTTCTCAAATAAAGCCTTGAAATGTGACAGTATACTCAGGCCATGGATCATGGGATGTAAGGTCAGTCTACTATAACCCTGCTGACTTCCATCGGTTTGCAGAATACTTCGGACAAGCACTAAGGGGCCATCCTCTATTGAATCAGCTTCTACGGAAAGGATTTTTCCTACGAACACGCCTCCCTGATTACCGCAAGTCTCTCCACAGAACTACCATGCAAACCTGCTCCTAAGGACTGCCTTTCTGTTTCCACGCATAGTCCTGGTGGTACCAATGCTGAGTCGACTTCTACACCTCGTCCCAAAATTCGTAAGTCCAAGTCCCAGTTGGCATCTGTGTCTTCACTACCCACTCCAGTATCACTGAATTCTGCGCCCTG
>JAODAL010078325.1:0-12954 GCA_025379985.1 Phyllomedusa bahiana
AAAGGCAGCCCTATGCAAAAAATTAAGAAACTAGGCTGTCAAAATAGGACAACATAAAAACGCAACTTTTTAAAAAAAATCGCTTCTATTGTGAAAAAAGTATAAAAACAAAAAAATATATAAAATTTATATCTTTGAAAATTGTACCGACCCCCAAGTAAAAGTTACCCGTCATTTATCCAGTATGGCGAATTGAAAAAAATGACCCCAAAAACAATGGCGGAACTGCTTTTCCTCCCTCCAGGGCCCCCAATGCTAAAAAAAAAAAAAAACGGAACACCGTCCCCCCAAAAATGCACAATACCCCCTTTAAATGAGACCCCCTAGGGATGTTGAACCCAAAATAAAAACTTCGGAGGTTTCAACGTTCAAGTATTGGGGGGGCTTTGCAGATGCGAAATGGCCCCCGCAATATCTGTGCCCCAAAAAGCCAAAATACGCTCCTCCCTTGTCCCCCCACCATGCGCAAAACGCAGTTCACACCCACTGTAGGGTATTGTGAACTTGGAAGAAATTTGCGAACAAAATTTTGGGGCTTTTTTTTAAGATTCCTTTAAAAAAATTAAAAAATTTTTTTTGCAAAATTTTGCAGACTTTTGGAAAAAATTTTTTTTTTTTTTTTTTAGAGCCAAACCTAAAAAAATTTGTAAAACCCCTTGGGGGATATCTCACTACCCCTTTTAATTTGGATATATTCCGTAAGGGGTGTAGTTTCCAATTGGGGTCTTTTTAGGGGATTTATTAATTTTTGGAAACCTTAGGGTGTCCGCAAAAAAAAATGGCCCTAAAAAAATTGTAATGAAAATGAGGGCCCCAGACCCTAGGTGCTCCCCTATTCTGGGGCTTTGTTTGACCAAATAATGCACGGGGCCCACATAGGGATATTTTGAAAAAGGGCAAAATTGGGAATCAATATTAATTTGTTTTTCCCGATCACTTTTTAAACGTATTTTGTCAATAATGTAAAAAAATTTGAAAATCTGCAAAAAAGTGAAATTTTTAAATTTCACTTCCACTTTGTTTTAAATTTCCTGTGAAACACCAATGGGTTAAAAAAACTTCCAAATTTTGGGGTTTTGAATACTTTAAGGGGTGTAGTTTCTTAGATGAGGTCATTTATGGGGGATCTTACATAAGGTCAAAACAAAATCAGTTAGAAATGGCTGGTCCCTAAAAAAAAGTATATTTCAAATTTTCTTAAAATTTTTAAAATTCTACTAAATTTATAAGCCCCCCAATGTCTAGAAAAAAAAAAAAAAGACATTTAAAAAAAATGATGCCAAAAATAAAGAGACATTGGTTGATGCTGTTTAAAATATTTTGAGTGGAATAACATCGTCTTACATGCAGAAATTTTTGAATTTGAAATTTGGACATTTTTTCAATTTTTTCCCCTAATTTTGATATTTTTACAAATAAACAAACATTTCTTGGCCAAAAAATTTTTTTGTTTAAGCACAATGTGTCACGAGAAAAAAGTCTCGAACCAGGTGGTTAAAGTGTCAAAAATTTTTTCCACATAAAGTGACACATGCAAATTTCAAAAATGGGCTCTGTTCAGAGAGGCAAAAAAGGCTCCGGCGGGAAGGGGTTAAAGGGAAACTTGGTGTCAATTTGCCAAATCTTTTCTACAAGAACGGGGTCCCTGGCAAAGTACCCCCAGGACGGTCCAAAATGGCGTCCAAGCGCTAAGATAGTGCTTACAATATGTATATATTATTTTATATCTATATTTATGTATGTTTATTGTAAAAATCTGATTAACTGATAGGTTCACTCCAAATAGGCCTAGATTACATGCGTAATGATTGATGTGGTGAAAAAACTGGACTAAAATTTAAAGCAGGCATAAGGTCCCATTTCTACACACTAAAGAACCAAATGACACATTTATCCATGGCTCATTGTTTTATAGCTCAGACACAACAAAAAGGACATACAGTATATATTCAAGTCACATTATTATGACCAGCAGCTAATATTCAGAGTAACCGTTAGTGTGATGGTGTCACACACCAGGATAGGGTTTGGGTGCTCACTGGAAAGGCCTGTGGGCTCAAAATCCAATATGTAGGAAATCCATGGCACACCCTCTTGTATTTGTAGAAAGGTCATTTTTATGCATAAAAGTTCAGGTATAATACAACTGATATTCAACTCCCCTTGTATGATAATATGCAATAGTGAAAACGAGAATAGTTCAATGGTATGACATTTCGGCCACACTAGCCTTCATTCCAAGGGACCTAACCTCTTGGAAATGAGGAGCAGGAGAGTCCTGCTCCAGGCTCCTCATTCCCACCAGTTTAGGTCACTTGGGATGAAGGCCAGTAACTGCCATGTGCAGCATGGACAGCAGGTTGGTTATATTATCACTGGCATCTGGAGCCATGCTAAATAAAGTGCATCCACAGCTGCTGGAGTGTGTGTGGGGAAGGACCCATAGAGTAAACACGATGATGTAGGTTGTCCCACGGATGCTCAGTTGGGTTCAATTTTGTGGAATGGTGGTAGTTGGAAGTCTTGGTTATGCTCTTCCAACCAGTGTCGGAAATTTCTAGTCATATGACATGTTGCAATATATTGCTCGAAGATCCCATCCACCTCAGGTAAGACTATCAGCATGTATGGACATATGTGGTCTCCAAGGATGAATTCATATCCAAATAGGTTGAGAGTGCCTTCCACATGGATAAATTGCCCAGAGAAAGCCATGGAAACATTCTATTGACCATACTGCTGCTGCCACCACCATTACTAAGTGAAAAACACTGAATATGTGAATCATTTCAAAGTGCAATGTAACATATATACAAAAATGTGATGTTCTTAGTGCACAAATTTGATCAAAACTGTGAGGGCTCATGCACCGACAGCAATGAATACGGGCTGGTGCCTGAAACACGTCTGTTGATCTGGAGTGTCAAGGCAGTTGCATGTTTGTAACAGAATGGAATAAAGAAATGTGAATTTTATACATGAAGCACTGGCTTTTTAAATGCTGGTACAATTCTACATCTGAAAGATACAGATCACTCTGCGAGTCCACGGAGTTCGTTCCACGCACCTATTCCTGGACGACAAACTATATGTACGTATTGGAGGACAAACTATAGCTACGTATTGGACTTAGTGACAAACACTGAATATGTGATTCATTTCAAAGTGCCATATGATATAAATACAAAAATCCGACATTCTTAGTGCACAATTTTAATCAAAACTGTGAGGGATTATCCACTGTCGGCAAGATGACCTCAGTTCAATTGAGGACCTACTCTAGGGGCCACATGCATGAAAACAGTCTATGTCTAAAATTTACTTTGTTGCCCATAGCAACCAATCAGAGTGCGCGGACGGGCCAGGAACGCGGTCAGGTGGTTTAGTATTTTCCCAGAGCACTATATGAAATGAAAGGGGCGCTCTGATTGGTTACTATGGGCAACAAAGTGAGTTTTAGACCTACACAGTTTTCATACATGAGGCCCTAAATGTCACTTTTGTCAGTGCATTTTCAGGTCTCATACTTCTTAGAGTATAAGGTTCCCACCTATACTCTGTTCTGATTAAAAACAGCTTCAATAGATAGGCAGAGTGCATGACCAAAATGGAGACAGCACAAAATCCAAAAAACAAAATGGTCTGCACCTCCACAAATTGGGACATAAATGACACTGGTGCAAATTAACTTAGCTGCATTATCATTGCAAGCATCCAAAACACGGACAGCAGTACTCTGCAGATGCTAAAAGACAAAAACTATGTATGAATTATTTCAAAGAGCATATTTGCTATACGCAAAATATGAAAATCTGAGACTCTTAGCTCATATTTTGTATCAAATCCCCCAACAACAAGGTGGCTGCAGTTCAAATTGGGACCTACTATGAACAATCTCAACTCTCTCAGTGCCTTTCCAGAGCTTAAGATTTTTTTTCTTTATTACATATAGCAAAAATGCACTTTGAAAGTATTCATATACTCAGTGTTTGTCTCTTAGCATTTGCAGAGGGTAGCTGGTCCAGAATTATATGTTTGCATTTGCATTGCAGTAATGTTAGTTTGCCCCTGTGCCATTTATTTACATCTTTTGGAGGTGCTGACCATTTTTAGGTTTACATATATATATATCCTGTAGATGTAACATTAATTTCTATGAAAATCATAGCAGTAATTATTTCAATATATTTTCAAGCTACCTTCTCCTCCAATTAGATATAGGCAGCATAAAAGCATCTCAATTTACTCTGCTCACACCTAATATCGGACATCAATACTGCCTTCTCTATGGGAGGCTGACAGAGTAACATTATTCATCACAATCATCCCAACATTTTCTCAGTGCAGCACTAGGAGGAATAGAAGAAGCAGGTCATGGAGAACTGGTGTTAAACTAGAAACATACAGATTGTCTTTATGCACCATTTCTCTCAGAATTGCATTAGGCTTATGAAGTAGAAATTGCGCTTTTTATGTATCACATAATTAGAATGTACTTTTTTTCAAGAGATTGGCTTATGAAATGTAAAAATATATATCTTATTAAATACAGAAAAAAGAACAAAGAGTACATAAATTAATAAAGACACTAAAACTACAACCATGGAAGATAATATGTGTCACATGAGACAGGAAGGAAAGAAGAAAAATGCAATAAACCATAATACGTATATGAAAAGTAATGAGCAACCAGAAGAAGCACTGGAGGAATGTATGTTGGGACATACATGTCAGGTGTGGTAGGATTGTATTTCCTGCACTTTGATAGTTACTTTTAATATACCTATTATGTTGTATTGCATTTTGCTTCTTCCCTTCCTAGCAAACCCGACACGTATTTCCATTGTAATTTTAGTGTCTTTATTTATTTATTTATTTATTTATTTATGTATTCTTTGTTTTTTCTGTATTTAATAAAATATATCTTTTCTGTTTTTTTTAAGATTCATTTTTATTATAGTTATGTGTTGTATGTAGTTTGTATGTGGTTAGTGTATTTTTATTACATATACCGTATATTACTTTAGCTGTAGCCTATTTTTTTTTTGTTGTATTATAAAAGATAAAGCCTATAAAATGTTACTTTTTTATCAGTTCTACTGCTGGATACAGATATATATGTCATTTTCCAATCTGACCAGCAATGATTGTTTTTCATTTATCATTTTTGCTTGAAAACGTTGACAGCTACAGGGTTATTACCACACAAAGCAACAGCCCAGCACTAGTCCTGCTATACATGCTAAACACATATAATTATCTTTTTTGTCACATCAGTGCTCCCTATGTGCTCCTTCTTAAAGCAGCAAGAATGGTCTTGGCTTCATCAGCAGGTCGTGTAGAAAGGAGACTACACTTTATATTTTGCACAGCTTCATATTTTGCATAGCAACAGGCGCTATGTAATGCGCCCAAGAATGGCGTGCGGGAGATTTAAAAATGTATGAAAGGGGCTGAGAAGACAGCAGATATCCGGCGCAGCCGCGTTCATATCTGTCACCCCACGTGTTGGCCCAATAAATGACGAATGATTATGTGAGAATCTACTGAAAACTTTTAGGGTTTTATGCATGAAAACTGTCTAGGAATGAAAACTGTCTAGGTCTAAGACTTTCTTTGTTGCCCATGGCAACCAGTCAGAGCTCTCCTTTCATTTTTTCAGAGCACTATATGAAATGAAAGGGAAGCTTTGATTAGTTGCTATGGGCAACAAAGAAGGTCTTAGAACTAGACAGTTTTCATACATGTGGCTCAAAGGTTCTAAGCTTCATTTAAACATAAATTGTAATTATCGAAAAATATTGATTCATAATTATTTAGATGGTGGATAGTCAAATATTTACCTCTCAAAAACACATTGGGTAAGATTTATCAATGCTAAAGTTAGACTAGACAGTCTTACAATACGCCACATTTTAGAATTGTTTTGTCTAACTTTACAGCTTCTAAAGTGTAAGTTGGCTTTTATTATGCCACTAACGTTGACAAAATCTTGGTGCATTTATTTGGCGGCAACTAAACCACACCCCTTTATACAAATCCATAACTTTTTAACCGAATCCTCGCCCCCTTTTATCAGATGAGGCACAAAATTGTTTACAGACTGACTGAAAAACGTAATAAATGTGGTGCAAACATGTGCACCATTAATTTTGTCACAAATTGCTCTAGAATACTGGCGCAATTGCCTTAATAAATGTGCTCCAATGTGTATGATAAAAACATGTAGCAAAATCCCTGTCCCTTTCATTCCTTTTATAGGTTCTGTAAGGATACTTTATGTACGGATATGTTACAGTTTTAGTTCATCATTAATACATTGCTTCATTGCCTACTTAAGTTTAAAATGTATTACATCAAATCTTGCCCTCAATTACTAATTATAGGATCTAAGGGATTTGATTAGGACTCTGGTATATTTGGTTCACTGTTCTTGTTGCCAAAAATATTAGAACCCCTGATAGAAACTGTATAATGCAAGTGTTAACAGAACTTTAACCCCTTAAGCCCCAGGCCTGAAAAGTAGTTAATGACCAGAACATTTTTTTTAGTTTTTGCCTCCTCGCGTTCCAACAGTTGTAACTTTTTTATTTTTTCAATGACGCAGTTGTATGAGGCCTCATTTTATTCGAGACAAGTTGTTCTTTATGGGGGAATAGTTTAAATTCAGTTATAAATAATAGCAGAATTTTTTTTTTATTTACACCATTCACATTTCACACTTAATAATTTGTTAGATTAATTCCACAGGTTATTGTGGTCATGTGGATACTTAGTATGTGTAGGGTTTTTTTTTGTGTGTAATATATGCACAATTATTTATTTTTATTTTATTATTTATTTTTGTATTCATTTTTTTACACTTTTGTTTTACTTTATTTTTTTTTTTTATCCCATGAAGGGAGAACTGTTTTTTTTTTTTTTTTTTTTAAACAACACTTAGTAATGTATTAGCATATTTATATATGATAAAAAATTATAATCTGTGTCAGTCTGACACAGGCAGTGATCAGGACAGCACACAGTGTGCCCTGGTCACTGGCTTTATACACACTCTAGGTCCCAGGGCTAACTGTGCAGCCATTCCCCGAGCTCTGTCGGGTCACCGGGTGTTCCGATCACCCAACAGAGCAGGGGAACCCTTTGATTGCACTGCGGTAACGCACCGTCGCAATCAAAGGGTTAAAGCACGGGTTGCGGAGGTTTCCTCCGCTCCCTGATGCTCGCAGTAGATGCTCTGGGATCGGGGCTGTGTCGTAGAAAAAGCTTGGAGAGAGTTGGCACAATTATTTGAAAATGGAAGAAACAGAAGATGAATGTCAATCTTCTCAGTCTGGGACCCCATGCAAGATCTCACCTCATGGAGTAAGGATGATTCTAAGAAAGGACAGGAATCATTCCAAAACCATGACCATGTCCTGAATAGAGCTGGGACCACAGTATCAAGGATTACTTTTATTAACACACTACGTTGTCATTAATATATTGCAGGGCACGTAAAGTCCAGGTCCTTCTGAAGTTCACTAATGACCAGCTGGATGAACCAGAGGAGGCATGGGAGATGGTCATGGGGTCAGATAAGCCCAAAATAGAACTTTTTGGTACTGTATCAACTCCACTGTTTGGATTAAGAAAAAGGATGAGTACAACCTCAAGAATACAAACCCAACCGTAAGCATGTATAAATATAACAGATAATAACCTATTTATTAGTTCAAGTATTATATTATGCCCTTAAAACAAAAAACTGCACAGTAAAACTTAAGAATAGATTAACAAAAAATGATTCCGTTAGTTCTTGGCTAGGCAATCTAAACAATGTGCAACACAGCCAACAACTGAAGATTGCCAACATTGGAAAAAGCTAAATCTAAACCAAACAAACCTTTCAATATATTAGTCAGAAAAAAACAAGTCTATAGAGATGTATCAGCAACAAACACATTATGTAACTCTTGGCTTTTCTCAAACTATCACGATTTGTCTGTACTACAAATATATTTGCTACACCTTTTATGTTTTTTCTTATTCTAAAGATGAGCCTTATTCCTTTTTCATAAAAATGTTCCAAGCTTTCAAAATCAGCAGACAATAGGTATAACACGGAATATGTAAAATCACAGATTTTATGCAAGAAAAACAAGACTAATGCATCCCTATCCCCTGCGCTAGAAACAGAATATTGAAAAATAGGAAACATTATCATGAGGCACATATATTTTATAATGATATGCTGATGAAAATTGAAACTATCCATATGATGCTGTATTGACAATGGCAAAATTGGGAAGATAAAAATGATGTCAAATGTATAGAATATGTTCAATAACTCATCTCTTCTTGCACAAATTACAGTATCATTTTACGGTAGTTCAATAAATCCTGGTATAGCCATTAGTTTTAGCAGAAAAGGTAACTTTGTCTTCATTTGCACATAACAGATAAAGCCAGCTGCTGATGACTGAAGATGAATAATTGGGCAAAAGAGATAACTTTGTTTCCAATGGAAAATTAATTATTGGCCAAGTCTTTATGAAATGGCACAATGTCACAATATTATGAGAAGTTGAAAGATGTTGCTGTATATTTTGGACCATTATTTATCCAATTTGTTTTGGAGAACAGTATGAAACATTTTTTTCCCATTTAATTTCCTGTTTTTCTTGGTGACACTTTAATAATGACTTGCAATCAACATCACTTCCCACCAATATAAAAAGTTGTTCGTTGCCTATATCACATTATTAATTTCAGATAATCTACAAACAAACATAAACAATTTGGTGAAAACTATCTACTTAACAAAAGTTAAAACACCAATACTTTCTTTTTATACAACAAAATTGCTGTTTTTCCTCTTTATATTATAACTGGCTTCATCCACTATAGGCCAGATTTGAAGCTTACTCCAATAGTTAATTTTAACCATGCATCTAAAAAGACAGACAGAGGGAGGGAGCTCCATCAGTGCATGGTGATTGACAGTTGCTAATACAGTAATTTACTGCACTGTATTAAAACAGCAATCTAATGATCGCTGAGTCTAGTCCTCTATGGGAACAAGTAAAAAAAAATGATGTAGTGTAAAAAAAAGGAAAAAAAACACAAAAGGTAAAACATGCACACCAATCTTTAGCCATTAAAAGTGTCAATTACTGTGAGGTTTAATGCTAATATTTGTACATGTGTGCATCAATAAGCTAAAGTTTGTTTATAAGAAAATACCAAGCTTTCCTCCTTATAAGATCATACAGATATCCATATATCCATTTGAGGACGATGAACTGTGCAAATTGGGGGCATTCAAGATGGCCGCGATTCCCCGTGTATATTTCCCGCCAACAAGCACCCGAGTTTCGACTACATGTCCCAAGAAGCACTGGCTGTTACATCTGCCTGGCAAAAGACTTTGAACCAATAGAGAACTTTATGCTCACCCCTTCCCATGGACGTCCACTGCGCATGCGCCCACGCCCCCTTTTTTCTACTCGTTAAATATGTGTACCGCCCTGAATAATAGAAGATAGTGCATGGATAAGAAATTGGGAATCGGAACAACGTGCCTGGCTCTTTTCTTTCATTTGGGCCCGTGCACTTAGACCAGATTTGGAGTACCGGAGTGGGAACAGGAAATCCATTGTCGCTTTTCGACCTTCCCAATTTGGCACCCCAGATGGGAACGTGAACACCAGATACCAACCCCCGCAGACACCGAAAAACGACTGCGAGTGAAAACCCGCAGTATCAAATCGAGGACTGCTGCCTCACATCACGGTAAGTTGACACATATTTTATGTATTCTACTGCCGTTGGCCATTTTGATACTGTCTGGTTAGTAGTTTGTTGTCCAGGGTCTGACCTGTGGGTGGTCAGAATAAAGTGACCTGTTATATTAAAAGGATCTGTACATGTTCACGTCCCGAACCATTGTGAGTGACTGCTGGTTAAACGGCAGAGTCACTGTGAAGTCACTGAGTCTGTTCCCCCGTATGGTTCGTGTAGCATTAGCTAAATATAGCCCTCGGCAGTCTTGAGAAGATAGTGAGGCTCTTTCCTCTGTGTTTATAATAAAGGACAGGACGCGTCTCATTACAGCCTGCGTGGGTCCGGAGATCCTAAAAAAAAGAAAAAGTTTTATCTCAAAGGGGAACTTCTTGGAGGTTTGTGAATACCGGGGAGAGTACAGTCCTCATAGTAGGTAATTTTCTGTGCCAGCGTGAACGGACATTGGTTTTGGTAGGTCAGACTTTTATTATTTTGATAGAGTTCGCAAGCGAGAGACTTAGTCGGGCACATGGTGGCCCACACTTTTGTGTATATTTACAAGGGAACAGAGAAAAGAAAGTTTATCATCATGTTTCACATGTTTAAACGAGATCATAAGTTACCACAGAAGCTGAGACTGCCGAGAAAATATTGGCTCGAAAAGAGGGAAAAGTATGTAACCATGCTAGGAAAATTACAACATGTGGGTTTTGTCTAGAGAGGGACGGCTTCCACCTCAAAGTGACAGAAATTCATAGAAGAGTATCGAGGCAAGTTGTGTGACAAGGGATGGTTAGACATGGCACAGGCTCATTAGAGAGTAGCAAGGGGACTGCAGAAAGAAAGTATATGTTGAAGTTGGGAGGTACTGGAGTTCTGAAAGCACTGAAAGTTTAACGGTACATTAAATGTCCCATGAGAGTTTTTGATTCTAAGATGTCCGCCGTTGCCTGCCCACCGCCCTATAATGGCGCCCGTTATGGTCCGAAGGGTGGCCTGTGAAGTATCGTAAAGAAACAAAACCCGACTGGTAGAAACTTGTAGAGTCCTGTGGTGCTGCCCGACAACGCCCCCAGAGGGTGATGCCTTGAACCACCCATGTCCCGCCCCTATATCCTCTAGTCACTTTCCCCAGGCAGTGCTATCAGGGTCCCACCGCCCCCACCGGCAGAGAGCGACAGGGCAACGTGCCTCTACGTCCTGGCCCCACCCCAGGAGCAAAACCGCCCCCACCCTCGGCCGCAGTGTTCGTCCTGGGATAAGGAGAGGATGAGACGCCTCCCCACTGGCCAACTCAGTCCCGGGGAAGGACCGATGCCGCCCCGAGATCTCACCCCATACAGGTGATGGGGACTGGATCATCCGCTCAGGAAGTTCAGGGCTGCCAGCCTGTGCGCCCTTAACTCTTCGGACAGGTGGCACCGGACGGTGGACAGTCTCCCCAAATAAGGTTTCTCTCATCCCCGTAGCTTTGGAGGTGGACTAAGTAATACCAGTCCCCCCACAAGAAGACATATATGACAATGGGAACATTGGAACCCCGAGCGTCCAGAATGTTCAATACCCCCCGAAGTGAACAAGTTCTGTTCACTGTGGTCATGGAGACATCCTCACCCACAAAGTAGCGAGTAGTGAGTCCAGAAACAGACAGCGTTAACCAACGCTGGAGGATTGGCAGCGAATCCCCACAGCTCATTAGGAAAGGTGGGAGCCCGTCCAGGTTGAATGTGCCTGATTCATAGAAAACAAGGGAATCTTAGAACTGGCTCTGCAGTGGTTACCGAGCTGGGATTTGCCAGTGAAGTCCTAATCACACCGTAGGCCCCGTAAATTGACATCAAGAACCCAGATGAAGAATATAAGATCCTTCCGATCAGCCATCTGGAATGCTCTTAGCGCTGCCGAGCCTAGGGTCACCCGAATGACATGCCTAAACGATACCATCTCACCACCTTGGTTTTCAGTCCGGTATCTAAGGATACAATCATTCTAGAATTGTGTACAACTGCATTTAAAGACTATTAATGCAATATATTACTGAGACATACCCCCTTGGGGTCCAGATCTTCCTCTGACATACTTAGCTGTATTGGGGTAGAGTGTCGCATTCATAAGTCGGCCTCTCACCGTGCCAATTAATGCTGTCCCTTCCTGACCTTGAATGATCCGTTTCCTAGTATCAGACACCTGCCCTGTTGAATCTACTTGAGCGGACCTTCTGCAGCTCAGAGGGGGCCAAAACAGTATAATCCAAGGCATGGAATTAGCCTTTTACCCGGGATCTGAAGAAGGATAGCGTACCGCTTTTGCCCCTTAAGGCCTTACCCCAGTTATGATTCCCTAATTTGGGAACCCTGCAAGATTCCCCAAAACCATTCTACAACAGCTACCACAGGACTTTAGTCTCAAAAACCTGATGATGTTGGGCTATGCCAGTTCCTGCGTGTCATTTGTCTCAAGGAAGGACCCCTTATCCCGTTTTCCACAATACCCCTTTTAAAGTTTGGACAGGAAAAAAAAGGCCCTTTAGAATTAGATCCAGACCCTTTCTAAACGCGGGTCCTAAATATCCTTACACCCATGAACACCCCCTATTTCCGTCAAAAGAAGAGAAAGAAGGGTGCCCCCAAAGGTAAGGTAGTGCAAGATTTGGGCATTAATGCGCCAACCTATTAAAACCCAGTGGTCCCCAAACCCAACACCTTTTGTCCATGATGCCTCCTTTGGGTCCTGCTTCACGGTTTTGGATCTTCTAATGCTTCTTCAGTGTCCCTCTTATGAAAACAGCCAAACTGTTTGCCTTCACCTTCCAAAGGGTCCCATTTTCCTGGACCAAAAACCCCAAGGGCCCCCGAAAAGTCCTAATAATTCACTCAACTATGAGGGGTTTTCCTTTTAAACCATGGATAGAAGCCCACCCGGGTGTTTTCGCTTCTTCAGTTTGTGTTTACTTACTCCTGGGGGGCCCCTGAGGTCTGGAAGGAATCCATTTCCCTACTCCAACATCTCCAAAATCAACTGCAAGGGGTTTAAATAACACAGTGGTGTCAAGCGAAGGTTATCTTCCCGGTCTTGATTGCTCAAGGAACTAACTCTGACGAAAACCCGGCCTTGCCATAACCAACCTAAGTACAAAAAATTCAACCCAAATCCAGTATTTTTTTGGTCTGACACCTACGTAACAATGGA
>JAODAL010078326.1:0-12954 GCA_025379985.1 Phyllomedusa bahiana
AACACATAAAAAACCTCGCCGGGAAATTTGCGCTTCTTCAAAAAGGGGTTCTGGGAACGTTTTTTAATGGGCTTTTGGACGAGGTTTTTCGACGCTGTTTTTAACCCAACAAATTAATACCCCAGGAAAAAAAAAACCGGGGGCCCGGGCGAAAAAACGTTTCAAAAGCACGTCAAAAAACGCGCTGAGGTTTTGGACGAGGTTTTAAAACTTTGCATTGAATCCAATGGTGATTTTCAGCACGAAAACATTTTCAAAAATTGAAAATTACCCCTTCTTTTTTCACCCCTTTAAAAAATTTCATAAAAACCTTTTCATGTTTTAACAACACGCTTTTTTTAAAACAGGAATCAATAAAAAATTAATTTTAAGGCGTTTTAAAGGGCTTTTTGATGCCCAAAAAACCCATCAAAACCAGTTTTTTAACAAACCCTAGGCTGCCCCCAAACGGCAGCCCCCAAAAAACCGGGTTGGTTTAACTGGTTTGCGGGGGGGGGGGGGGGGGGTTTTTAACCACCGCGATGAGCAGAAAGAGCCCTTCCCCCCTCCCTTTGAGCTGTTCAAATCCCGTCCGGAAACCAAACAAAAATTTAACATGCTCAATTTTTTTTAAAAGGCCCCCCGCGGGGGAAAAAACCGCCGGGGGGAAAACCCCCGGCCCAGTGGGGCCCGGCTCCCCGGGGTTTTTTCCATAGAGCACAATTGTGCCCCTTTTTGGGCCTTTTTTTAAGGGGGGTTCTAAAAAACCGAAAACCCGGGCTAAAAAAACCGGCCAAAAAAATCCTCATTTGGGGACATGCCCCTAAGACTGCTTTGTTGCCCATAGCAACCAATCACAGCTTAGATTTCATTTTTTCCAGAAAAACGGTATAAAAAATGAAGGGGGACCTGATTGTCCTTTTTGCCCAGGGCCCCCCCCCAACCCATCTACTGCTAGACAGTTTTCAAAATGGGGCCCCAATTTTTTTTTTTTCCTTTTTTAAATTAAATTACTACAACTACAAACAATTATTAGCTTCCTTAAAATGACGCCCATATTAAAAACAGGAAAAACTCCTATTGTACAGACCTAACATATAATTCAGCTAAAGAAGCAGTTGGCGCTCCATATGTGGTAATAAAGTTTTTTTCAAAAAAGTAAACACTCCATTTACACGACAAGGCCCCCAAAAATGTGACTTTTTTAAAGGGGGTGTCCACCTTGTAACAAAATCAAAACAAGCAGCTCCAGGACCACATTAAATATGAAAAACATATACTTCCTCCAGGTCCAGTGCTGTCTCTCTCAGGCCTTTTGCTTTGATTCTTAAAGGGGTTGTCTCATCACATTGGAAACCTAAACACCCCATTTTATTTTCTTGGTTTTAAATTTTTAATTCCCGGGGGTGTTTTCTGCTTCCCCACTAGGCCCGCAGTAAAGCCGGGCGTAGCAATAGGAAACCCCGTTCTGGCACCTATCATGATAGAGTAAACAGGTCTGTAGCTAGAGAGACCTGAGGAGCTGATGCAGCTCATACAAGTAGGGATATCTCAGAATAGGTAGGACACGGTTAATGGACACATATTGCCAAGTGACTTGTTTTTGCAAGATCTTTAACATAAAAAGCGATCCTTGTAGTGAGACAACCCCTTTAAACTTCCAAATGGGGACATCACCATTGCACTTGCCAATTGACTGCAGCAGTCATGTGCCACTAGCTTACATCGTTGTTCGGAAGTGAATGGCGATAGAAGTAGAGGCACGTGATCAATCCGCGGTGACGTCCCTGTTCAGAAGATCAAGAACAAAAACAGAAGACCGGGAACCGTAGAAAGGAGAGTCTACATTCATTATTTTTTATTTTACTGTGGCCCCAGGAGCTGCTTGTTTGACTTTGTTACGAGGTGGACAAGCCCTTTAAATGGCGCAACTTTTTGGACATCTGCTCTCCCTCAGACTGAGGATGATGAGACAAGCCACCTTGAGAATAAGTATAGGTTACCGATACCAAGCCTGGCAGGTACACAGCTGCATACATGGGATGCACCTTTTACCCGCTACAGAAGCGCCTTGTGTGCTATTGTTTGTCATCCAAAAAAAGATAATTCTTTGCACCTCCAATGCGAAATAAATGGTGCAGGCTGCAAAAGTTATGCAAACACATAAAAAACACAAACATAGAAAAAAAACTGAATAGATGTATTATTTTAAATTGCATCATTGTTAGGGAGGTGCATAGTGCACAGTTTGAACAAATTCTGAGCCCATCCACCAACAACAAGGAGACCTATTTGACAAATAATTGTGTGTGCCACGTGAACAACCTGGAATGCCCATACTGCTCACACTGATAGCAGGCACGGGCATCTTGTGGGTCTACTAATACTGACACCATCTTGGTGTAATATCGGGTGACTAATCACTGAAGATGTACAGAAACGCTGAGATGCAACAAGCGCCTCTCACTGCAGAAAGGCTGAAATGTATAATCAGCAGGTGTGTCAGCTGCCAGGAGAGGTATATCTGCCAGGTAGTGCAGACAATGCTCAGCAAGTCACTGCAGAAATATTAAGTATCACTGAATATGTACAGGGATGCCCATCAAATATGCCCCCATAAGCAGCAGCCTCACAATGAGAAGTGCTGTAATAATTATGGGTGCCAGTCACCCGGGGGAGGGTGCACAGCAGGTGCCAGTCACCCAGGGGAGGGTGCACAGCAGGTGCCAGGCACCCAGGGGAGGGTGCACACCAGGTGCCAGTCCCCGGAGGGTGCACAGCAGTGCCAGTCACCGGGGAGGGTGCCGCGTGCCAGTCACCCGGGGAGGGTGCACAGCTGGTGCCAGTCACCCTGGGGAGGGCGCACAGCAGGTGCCAGTCCCCCGGGGGAGGGTGCACAGCAGGTGCCAGTCACAAGGGGGAGGCAGCACAGCAGGATCCAGTCTCCCGGGGGAGGGTGCACAGCAGGTGCCAGTCACACGGGGGAGGGTGCACAGCAGGTGCCAGTCACCCGGGGAGGGTGCACAGCAGGTGCCAGTCACCCAGGAGGGTGCACAGCAGGTGCCAGTCACCCAGGAGGGTGCACAGCAGGTGCCAGTCACCCAGGAGGGTGCACAGCAGGTGCCAGTCACCCAGGAGGGTGCACAGCAGGTGCCAGTCAACCCAGGGAGGGTGCACAGCAGGTGCCAGTCACCCGGGGGAGGGTGCACAGCAGGTGCCAGTCACCCGGGGAGGGTGCACAAGCAGGTGCCAGTCCCCCGGGGGTGCACAGCTGGTGCCAGTCACCCAGGAGGTGCACAGCAGGTGCCAGTCACCCAGGCGGGAGCACAGCAGGAGCCAGACACCCCGGAGGGTGCACAGCAGGTGCCAGTCACCCCACATCCAGAACAATATAGACTAGTAGCTGCACTGTGATGTATACAGACACACTCAATGTGTACACCCACCAGACTTGAGAGATGCAACACGCTTGTCATATACACCCGCTCCAGACATTTTGCCCACGATCACTACAATGTGTTCTACGACCTACAAGCCCCAATCACAATTACTCAGAACAGCAGCAGTAACTGGCAGCATCCGTCTTCTCCATATACAGCAGGGTTCGCTGAACTGTTGCGTTAGACACACATCTGATCGTCCCGATTTTATTCTGGCCGTGAGCTACTGCACTGCAGCATGTCAATACACCCTCGTGCAGCTTTGTAGCCGATGTTCACCTCACATCAATGACACGTGCTGCTCTGCAGTTTCCATGTTCCTTGTTCACAATGGAGCCATTTGTACACTCACGATACACTTTCACCACAGCAGTAAACGAACAGTTCACAAACTGCACAGTTTCAGAAATCCTGCCACCACCGGCCCAAAAGCCAATAATGTTCCCTTTTTGTAACTGATAAATCACGCCTTACTCAAGACATCAACAAGGGATATGTGTGCAGACAGCCTATCGCACACCTTATATGTTCACCAAGCCAGCTCACCACACATGACTTCCTTCATGAGCTATGCACTGCTGATGATGAAGGTAGGAAGCGGTCATAATAATGTGACTGAACTGTGTATTAACACCACTGTCTGAAAACTCATCATATATAATATTACACAGCCACAAACTTAAATGTATTTTATTGATATTTTATGTGATAGAGCAACACAAGTACTTAGTTTACAGAAAATGATATGTGCTTTTTTCAAATTTTTGAAAATGAAAAATCTGAATTGTGGCGAGCATATGCATTCAGCCACTAAGTCAATACTTTGTAGGACCAGCTTTATCTGCAATGACAGCTGCAGTCTGTTGGGGGATGTCTCTGTCAACTTTACACATCTAGAGGCTGGAATTTGTGCCCATTTTTCTTTGCAGAATCGCTCTAGCTCAGTCAGATTGGTTGGTGCACAGCAGTTTTCAAGCCCTGCTACAGATTCTCAATGAGATTTAGGTCTGGACTGGGCCATTGTAACACATGAATATGTTTAGATGCAAACCTTTCCATTGTAGCTTGGGCTGGATGTTTAGGGTTGTTGTCCTGCTAGAAGGTGAACCTATGCCCCAGACAAGCCTTTTGCAGCCTCTAACAGGTTTTCCTCCAGAACTGCCCTGTATTTAGTTCCATCCATCTTCCCATCAACTCTGTACAAATTCCCAGTCCCTGCTGAAGCAAAGCCTCCCCCCAGCATGATGCTGCCGCCCCCATGCTTCACAGTGGGGATGGTGTGTTCAGGTTGAGGCGCAGTGTTTCCTCCACACATAGCGTTTGGCATTTTGGTCTCATCTGACCAGAGCCCCTTCTTCCACATGTTTGCTGTGTCCCCTACAAAGCTTTTTGCAAACAGGACTTCTTATGGCTTGCTTTACTCTTGCCACTCTTCCATAAAGGCCAGATTTGTGGAGCACATGACTAATGGACAGATTCTCCCACCTAAGCTGAGGATCTCCGCAGCTCCTCCACGGTGACCCTGGGCCTATTGGCTGCTTCCCGCATTAGTGCTCTCCTTGTCTGGGTGGTCAGTTAAGGTGGACGGCCATGTCTTGGTTGATTAGCAGTTCTGCCATACTTATTCCATTTACAGATGGACTGAAAAGTGCTCCGTGAGATGTTCAGAGAATGGGCTTTTTTTTCTGTAAACCTAACCCTGCAATACACTGTGCCACAACTTTATCCCGGAGCTGTCTGCTGTGTCTTTTTGTTTCGTGATGCCGTTTGTTCACGAATGTTCTCTAACAAACCTGAAGCCTTCACAAAACAGCCGTAGTTATGCTGAGAATAAATTACATACAGAAGTACTCAATTACTCACTAGGTGACTACTAAAGGCCATTGGTCACACTGGATTATATTTAGGGGCATCTGAGTACAGGGGGCTGAATCCAGATACACATCACACTTCTCAAGCTTGTATAATTTTCTTTACACTTTACAAATACTTGCTACTCTGTGTTGCTCTATCACATAAAATATCAGTGAAATGAATTTAAATTTGTGGCTGTAATGTTTAAAAAAAAAAAACGTTCAAGGGGTAGGAAGACTTTTACAACCCACTGTATATGTGACCCATGTAATAACACTACACATACCATACAACACCTGTAAGAGCACGGCATATATAACATCACACCAAATATAATGACACATATAACACTACTCATGATATAGCCCTTGTAATAACACACCACATATTACGCTATATATAATACCACACACAATAGCACTAATTGTATAATAGCACTGCACATATTACACCATACAATACCCGTAATAACACTGCACATACAAAAAAGATTATCACCATACAATAACACTACTCACATGATCTGGCCTATATGATAACACTACAGATATTACACCATACAACACCTCTAACAACACTGCACATATATCATAACACCACCACTCATATGACATGACCCATATAATAACACTACAGATATTACACCATACACCTGTAATAACACTACTCTTATAATATGACCCATATAATAACACTTCTCATATGATCTGACCCATTTAACACTACAGATATTACACCATACACCTGTAATAACACTGCACATATAATAACAGCACTCATATGATATGAGCCATGTAATACCACTACTCATACGATCTGCCCCGTGTGACCACCTTGCACACATCCTATCACACACGCCTCCCCTGCACAGGTCCCGGGAGCTGCACACGCACCCAGCAGTCATTGTGCGCACAGTAAACAATACAACCCATCAGCAGCCCATAGACACCATGTATGCAAATACCGCCCGGGAGCAGCAGGGGAGGCGGCGGCCGGTGACACATGTGCCGCTCCTGGAACAATATACTGACATGCAGTAAACCCGATCCCCTGATCTCTCACCTCCATCCCCGGGGCCAGGAACCTGTCACCGCCTCGGGCGCCCCGCCTCCCACACGCCAGCCCTGAGGCAGGAACCTCCCCCCGGCAGTCACTTACCGGAGCACCGAGCCCAGCGAGCGCTGTGTGCACGACACAATCCCGGATCCCGCAGCGCAGAGAGCGGGCGGCACCAGAACACGCTGCGTCACTCCCTCCTCTCACCATGACCACGCCCACCTCCCCGCGGCACCGCCCACCGCTGCTGGACACGCCCATCTACTCTACAAACCGCGGGCGGCGTGACGTCACCGCCCCCCTCCGCCGCGCGCTGCTCCCTCAGGTGCATCCTGCGGAGGGGAGGGAGGCGCACCTGTGAGGGCGGCCCCTGTGCTGCGTGCTCCTGTGCCCCCTCCTCAGCACCTTCCTCAATAACCTCCTGTGCGCCCTCCTCAGCAACCTCCTCAATAACCTCCTGTGCGCCCTCCTCAGCAACCTCCTCAATAACCTCCTGTGCTCCCTCCTCAGCACCTTCCTCAATAACCTCCTGTGCGCCCTCCTCAGCAACCTCCTCAATAACCTCCTGTGCTCCCTCCTCAGCAACCTCCTCAATAACCTCCTGTGCGCCCTCCTCAGCAACCTCCTCAATAACCTCCTGTGCTCCCTCCTCAGCAACCTCCTCAATAACCTCCTGTGCGCCCTCCTCAGCACCTTCCTCAATAACCTCCTGTGCGCCCTCCTCAGCACCTTCCTCAATAACCTCCTGTGCTCCCACCTCAGCAACCTCCTCAATAACCTCCTGTGCGCCCTCCTCAGCACCTTCCTCAATAACCTCCTGTGCCCCCTCCTCAGCACCTTCCTCAATAACCTCCTGTGCGCCCTCCTCAGCACCTTCCTCAATAACCCTCCTTGCCCCCCCTCCTCAGCACCTTCCTCAATAACCTCCTGTGCTTCCTCCTCAATAACCTCCTGTGCTCCCTCCTCAGCAACCTCCTCAATAACCTCCTGTGCTTCCTCCTCAATAACCTCCTGTGCGCCCTCCTCAGCAACCTCCTCAATAACCTCCTGTGCGCCCTCCTCAGCAACCTCCTCAATAACCTCCTGTGCGCCCTCCTCAGCACCTTCCTCAATAACCTCCTGTGCGCCCTCCTCAGCAACCTCCTCAATAACCTCCTGTGCTTCCTCCTCAATAACCTCCTGTGCTCCCTCCTCAGCAACCTCCTCAATAACCTCCTGTGCTCCCTCCTCAATAACCTCCTGTGCGCCCTCCTCAGCACCTTCCTCAATAACCTCCTGTGCTCCCTCCTCAGCAACCTCCTCAATAACCTCCTGTGCTTCCTCCTCAATAACCTCCTGTGCGCCCTCCTCAGCACCTTCCTCAATAACCTCCTGTGCTCCCTCCTCAGCACCTTCCTCAATAACCTCCTGTGCGCCCTCCTCAGCACCTTCCTCAATAACCTCCTGTGCGCCCTCCTCAGCACCTTCCTCAATAACCTCCTGTGCTCCCTCCTCAGCAACCTCCTCAATAACCTCCTGTGCTCCCTCCTCAGCAACCTCCTCAATAACCTCCTGTGCGCCCTCCTCAATAACCTCCTGTGCTTCCTCCTCAATAACCTCCTGTGCTTCCTCCTCAATAACCTCCTGTGCTCCCTCCTCAGCACCTTCCTCAATAACCTCCTGTGCGCCCTCCTCAGCACCTTCCTCAATAACCTCCTGTGCGCCCTCCTCAGCACCTTCCTCAATAACCTCCTGTGCGCCCTCCTCAATAACCTCCTGTGCTTCCTCCTCAATAACCTCCTGTGCTCCCTCCTCAGCAACCTCCTCAATAACCTCCTGTGCTCCCTCCTCAATAACCTCCTGTGCTCCCTCCTCAGCACCTTCCTCAATAACCTCCTGTGCTCCCTCCTCAGCAACCTCCTCAATAACCTCCTGTGCTTCCTCCTCAATAACCTCCTGTGCGCCCTCCTCAGCACCTTCCTCAATAACCTCCTGTGCTCCCTCCTCAGCAACCTCCTCAATAACCTCCTGTGCTCCCTCCTCAGCACCTTCCTCAATAACCTCCTGTGCTCCCTCCTCAGCAACCTCCTCAATAACCTCCTGTGCTTCCTCCTCAATAACCTCCTGTGCTCCCTCCTCAGCACCTTCCTCAATAACCTCCTGTGCTCCCTCCTCAGCACCTTCCTCAATAACCTCCTGTGCGCCCTCCTCAGCACCTTCCTCAATAACCTCCTGTGCGCCCTCCTCAGCAACCTCCTCAATAACCTCCTGTGCGCCCTCCTCAGCAACCTCCTCAATAACCTCCTGTGCGCCCTCCTCAGCACCTTCCTCAATAACCTCCTGTGGTTTCCTTAGTGACAGACTACTTAGAGTTCAAAAATGCAAAACTGTGGCTACTTGCACTAAAATTGTGGGCATATATACAGTATCACAAAAGTCAGTACACCCCTCACATTTTGTAAATATTGTATTATATCTTTTGATGGGAGAACACTGAAGATATGAAACTTTGATACAATGTAAAGTAGGGTACAGCTTGTATAATAATTATATATTGTGGTGCACTCACAATAACTTGGCACACAGTCATCAATGTCTAAACCACTGGCAATAAAAGTGAGTACAACCCTAAGTGAAAATGGACAAATTGGGCTCAATTTGCCATTTTCTCTCCTCTGTGTCATGTGACTCATGACTCGTGTTATAAGCTCTCGAGTGCAAATTAGGAGCAGGTGTGTTAACTTTGATAAACTCTCTCATACTGGTCCCTAGAAGTTCACCATGACACCTCATGGCAAAGAACTCTCTGAATATCTGAAAAAAAGGATTGTTGCTCTACAACAGACTATAAGAAGATTGCCAACCCCCTGACACTGAGCTGCAGCATGGTGGCCAAGACCATACAGTGGTTTAACAAGACTGGTTCCATTCAGAACAGTCCTTGCCATGTTCGACCAAAGAAGTTGAGTGCACGTGCTCCGCATCATATCCAGAGATTGTCTTTTCAAATTACAAGTATGAGTGCTGCCAGCATTGCTGCAGAGGTTACAGGGGTGGCGGCAACATGTCAGTGCTCCAACCATACACCACACACTGTATCAAATTGGTCTGCATGGCTGTCGTTCCAGAAGAAAGCCTGCAAATAGTTTGCTGAAGACAAGCAGACTAAGGATATGTATTACTGAAACCATGTCCTGATGAGACCAGGATAAACCTATTTGGTTCAGATGGTGTCAAGCATGTGTGGCAGCAACCTGGTGAGGAGTAAAAAGACGTGTGCATCTTGCATATAGTCAAGCATGGTGTTGGGAGTGTCATGGTTTGGGGCTGCATGAGTGCTGCCAGCTGTGGGGAGCTACAGTTCATTGAGGAAACCATGAATGTCAACATGTACTGAAGCAGAGCATGATCCCCTCCCTTCTGGGCCACAGGGCAGTGTTCCAATATAATAACGACCCCAAACACACCTCCAAGACGACCACTGCCTTGCTAAAGAAAGTGAGGGTAAAGATGCTGGACTGGCCAAGACCTAATCCCTATTGAGTATCTGTGGGGCATCCTCAAGCAGAAGGTGGAGGAGTGTGAGGTCTCTACCATCCACCAGCTCCGTGATGTCGTCATGGAGGAGGGAAGAGGATTCCAGTGGCTGCAACCTGGGAAGCTCTAGTGAATTCTATGCCCAAGAGCAGGCATCCTCAAACTGTGGCCCTCCAGCTGTTGGGAAACTACAACTCCTATCATGCATTTATATAATCTATAACAGTGGGAATGATGGGAGTTGTAGTTTCCCAACAGCTGGATGGCCGCAGTTTGAGGATGCCTGCCCAAGAGAGTTAAGGCTGTGCTGGAAAATAATGGTGGCCACACAAAATATTGACACTTTGAGCACAATTTGTCCATTTTTACTTAGGGGTGTACTCATTTTTGTTGACAGCGGTTTAGACATTGATGGCTGTCTGTTGAGTTATTTTGAGGGCACAACAAAGTTATACAAGCTGTACACTGATTACTTTACATGGTAACAAAGTGTCATGTCTTCAGTGTTATCCCGTGAAAAGACATAATACAATAATTACATAAATGTGGGGGTGTACTTACTTTTGTGAGATACTGTATTAGTATTGTAGTTAACTAAGGCTGTGACACATTACACATACTGGGCTCTCCAAGGAGAAGGCATGGATGGTTTATTACCATCCCTGCCTTCTCGATTATTGTATATACAGCGCTCAATGAGCACTGTATATACAGATTAGCAGGGAGCCTTCATGCTCCCTGTTTCCCAACCTGGCAGTCATGTGACCCCCAGAGCTCGGTAACTACAGAAGCAGCTGGGTGTTACTAGACCAAGATCAGCCCTGCAGTCAGTACAGGAGGTTGTATTTCCCTGTAAATGCAGCTAATATATCAGCCCCAGCTACTGTGGAGCTCAGCAAAGAAAACAATTGTAAAAATGTGTGGGGGAAGAGGGGGCTCTGTCCTAAAAGTCTACACATTTGGTAAAAGTTTGGAGAACCTGCTGCTGTCAGGGCATAGAAGTATCAGGCCTTCAAATTTCCCTAAAGATAATCCGCCACTAAATGTTCCTGGTGGTGGATTTCTTTTCTTTTCCCAATGAAAACATGTACAATCAGCCGAAACAAACCAGCATGCGAAAGGCAGGAAGAGCTCACCCATCCACCAGCTATTAAAGCTGTATAGACACCTTTAAACCCAGAAGCCCTCTTCAGGTAGTATTACTAAACAAAACATAGAATTACCATATATCTAAATATAGTTCAAGGGGTATTTCCATTTCGATAATTAGCTTTAAACATGTAAATATAAAACAGGCAAATATAAAAAAGACTGTTACCAAATACATTGCTTACTTCTTTTCAGAGTTATAGCAGTTCTTATGTCCTGCTGTGTCTTATCAGCAGCACAGGAGCCTGTTTATCTTTTTTTACTGACAAGCTATAACCCTTTAGTGCACTGTTGCCATCTGCCCTGCTGCTAAAACACAATCGGCAATGTCCCTCCAACAGGCTCAGCAGAGCTGAAATGTCAGTCACTGCTGTAAAACTGCCCACAGCCTGAATGGGAAATAGGAACTTGAAGCTGGCTGTGATGAGCGGGCTCTGTGAAACAGCCAGATGGAAAAACCCTTTAAATGACATTTATTACTTGCATGGCTTTTGTATGTTCTCCCCATGTTTTCGTGCATTTCCTCGAGATTCTCCAACCAGTTATTTGATGCTCAAGCAATGCCGTTTATAAATAGTGCCTCATATTCTCGATTGGATTGATATCTGGACTCTTGGGGCTTCTAACCACTTTCCTTAAGGCCTCGTTCACACGGCTTATTTGGGCGCTGATTGGAGCCGTACTACGTGCTGGATTTGCACTGCAGTACGGCTCCAACCCATCCCAGTAACTACGGTAATCCACAGTTCTCATAGGGAACTATGGATTTCGTCTCTCCCGCTCGGCGAATCCGCCGGGCGGGGAGAAAGTGACATGGGAATTATTTATGGCACGCACGCGCCGAAGATAATGACGGTCTATGGGGCCAGCGAGCTTCCGGCCCCACGCCCCGCCCCGCTGCACGGCTACCGGCGTAATTGCGGGGCGAAATCCATCCCCGCAAATCCGCCGGCAATCAGCCGTGTGACCCAGGCCTAAGAAAGATGAGCCTTCTTATAAGCTTTTATTTTTTAGCAGATTATAGCAGGATGTCATGCAGTACTGCTTCTATGTTACACTCTATTTGTTCTTCATTTTTACAAAACTGATCAGTCTTGGATGAGGAAAAGTATGCTGCATGATGCTGCCATCTCCATACTTTTACTACTTTTTGGGTGACGTATGATTTATCCCTTTAGACAAAATTTTTTTCTGCCATAAAAAAGTGTAAATGCCCGTTTTTATGAACCGCCCTACTGCGGGCATATTCAGCGCTTCTACGCAAGACAACACTTCTCTCAAAAAAACCATTTTTCAAAGTGGTTTACCTGTTCAGCATAAGCCTGGATTTGCGTACTGAACTATAATCATTGCTTCTTAGGTTCTAGGGGGCTCCCCCTCCCCAAATCAGGGGCGTTGCAAATGCCCAGGCGCCGTGTAATGCCCTGATATTTGGGTTTCGGACATTTCAAACTTTGCAAAACTTTCATAATGTCCCCCCTTTCATTTTTTGAGGATAGCACATTAGTTAGGTTTGCACCACACATCTTTTCTATGTTGGCTTACAATTGACCTTTTTACATTTTTCAAATATAATGGACATTGGGCGACATGTATGAAGATCGGCGTGTCGGAGCGCCCGTTTTCGCCCGATCTAAAGTGAAAGCTGCGCCTCATTTTTTCACGCCCGGTGTCTCAAAACATGCGGAAAAATTTTCCCCCCTCGCCAGTGTGTGAGGCGACTGCGCCTAACATGTATTACGATTCTAGACAGGCTGGAAATCAGCGAAAAATCATTAAACATGTTAGTAAATAGCAAAAATAGTTGTCTTTCAAATGAATCACTCTGTGAGACATGGAGTATGATTCAAAAAATCGTTTTTATTAAGTGTAAAAAAAATTCTCGTAAAACTAAAAAACCCTTTTAAAAACATACAGAAATAAAAACATTTAAAAACGCTTTTGTCCCCCCGCACCGCCT
>JAODAL010078327.1:0-12953 GCA_025379985.1 Phyllomedusa bahiana
CCCTTGTAGCCGGGGTAGACCTCCTTTAGCCAGGTATTGCCCCCATTAGCCAGACAGTGCCCATTGTAGTCAGGTAGATGCCCCCATTAGCCAGACAGTGCCCCCAGTAGCCAGACAGTGCCCTTGTAGCCAGGTATTGCCCCTTGTAGTCAGGAAGATGCCCCCATTAGCCAGACAGTGCCCCCATTAGCCAGACAGTGCCCCTTGTAGTCAGGTAGATGCCCCCATTAGCCAGACAGGGCCCCCAATAGCTAATAAAAATAAAATAATAAAATCTTCTTACCTCACCATGCTCCCTGCAGCGCGGCCAGTTTCGGAGGCTGCCGACTGAATAGTCTCAGCTTCGCAGGGGATGTGAGTGCAGCCACATGTCACACCCCCTGCGACACTGCGGTGTATGTACAGTGCCCACCGGGCACTGTACATACAGGGGGAGAAGGGAGGAGAGGAGTGATCCCGTCTGCCTCCTTCCTGCACAGTGAGACTCGCAGGGCGGGTAGGAACGGCCCGGCAGCACCAGAGTAGCGTCCTGACGCTACTCCGGTGTCGCGGTCATTTAAAGAACCCCCACTGCCTGTTGGCGGCGGGAGGTTCGCCGACTCTGCCGGGGCGGAGTTGGCATGTATGATGTATGCACAATAATTTTTTATTAAGTATTTCTCTTTATTTTATCATTTATTTTATCTCTTTTTTCCACACTTTTAATGTTACTTTTTAAAAAAAAAAAAAAATCCCATAAAGAGATAACTATTGCACATTTTTTTTTTTACATTTGGTAATGTATGAGTTTACATGAATAAGCTAATACATTACAAACTTTGTCAGTTTGACACAGGCAACAGTCAGGGCAGCACACAGTGTGCCCTGACTGCAGCTTGTTATACAGACAGCCCTGGGGTTACTCTAGGTCCCCAAGGCTGACCGTACAGACATTCCCTGGGCTCTATCAGGTCAATGGGAGTCCCAATCACCCGATGGAGCAGTGGAATAATCTTTGATTATACTGTGATTCAAATGGTTAAGTACTGGGTATTGGAGGTTTCCTCTGCGTCCCGGTGCTTACATAGACTGGGAACAAAACTATTAAGTACAGCTCTGTTCCTAGCACAGCTGCGGTACTGGGAGCCACAAAACTCCTATTTCTGCAGCGACGTTTATAGAAAAAAGAAAACACGCACCGCCCACCGTCGTTAAGGAGTTAATGCATAACTTTCAATAGTGTTAAAAGTAAAAAAAGGGATCTAAACATAATTAAAATCATGATCCTAAATGCTAGGTTGTAGGATTGTGATTTTAATCATGTTTAGAAATATTTTTTAGTTCTAACACTATTAAATGTTATGTATTAATGGAACACTATTGCCTATTGGCAAAAATAGTAAATTAATGAGCTTACAGTATGTCTCAACATCTTCCTGCATGTGTCAGAGTGATGAGCTGGATTTCTATTTTTTGCATCGTGTCATTGGGACCTCTACTTTTCTCTGAAACAACAAAACCATTAGGACATGTTTACATGGCAAATATTTTCATCACAGAAAAATTCTCTGTGGCATACCTTGAACTTCTGCTGCGGATTTTACTTTTATTTGGCATGGTTAGCTCCAGCCAAAAGGACTAATTTGCATTCTGTCCACCTGATGAGTTTAACATACAGTAAATGATATGTCACTTACGGAGTTCCCAGTTTGTGCACAGACAAATCAGTGGCATAGGTATTAAAAATAATGGAGTGTAGTATAAAGGTAGAATTCAGGCTGATTTTGATACACAATTCAGTCGTTTCTGCAAAAAATTGCCTTTAAAAAATTTTGTTTGTACAAAATTAAACACTTACCAAAAAAAATTATTTGCTCATTTTTTTAGAATTGGAATTACAGTTGAATCAGGTTTACATACATATTAAAAAAGAAATTGCATGTTTTTTCACTTCTGACATAAATCAAAATAAACCTTCCCCCTTTTTTAGGTCATTTTGGACTACCAAAAATTATTTTTATTCCCCAAATGGCAAAATTTAAGAGAGTAGAAAAAATTTTTTTTAAGGTTTTTTTATTACTTTTGCAAAGTAAGAGCATTTTTAAACATTTTTTTTTGTATTTGGTAGCTTTAATTTAAAGAGGTTGTGGGGGAAAACCCCCAAAAAAATAAACATTTTAGTGAAGTTTAAAAAGATGGCAGTAACTATTGTTAAAAATCAGTGTTGAGAAAATTTACAAACGGTATAAATATTTACGCTAAGATGGGCAAATTTGTTCAAACAAGGGGGAATTCTTTTTTAAAATTTCAGGAAAAATTTTGGGTTCGGAAGAAGTCGAATTTTGGGATTGGGTGAACGAAGTGGTTTTTGATTGATAAATGGCGCGAGCACATGGCGTACATGGGGAAGATCGGGAGGAAGAAGGGCATAGCCTGCATGAATGTGCAGGAAAAAACCAATCGAGACCGGGGGATTCTGTGACGTCACCGCACTATTAAGTCCCCCGGGCGCGACCCCTGGGGCTCACTTTCAGGTGCTCTTTTCAGGGGGAAGTGCTGCCGGCTAATCTCTTACTAAGATTGATTTTTTTCTATTTACCCCGATTTCTGGGGGTGTCTCAGCGTCTCAGAGATTTCCCTTTAATGTTCTATTTTCTAATTTTTTTGGGGGTATTGGGGATCTTTAAATCCAGTGTGCGTCCCACGCACTGCATATACATTAAAATTATCCTTGTGGGATCAAAAGCAGTTCTTTGAAATTTTTTAAAGAAACAGCGTTTTTACAAATAAAATACCAAAAATTTTCATTTTTGGTCTCAAAATTCTATGCGCAATTTTACATCGGGGTTTAAAATTAAGCTTGTTTGCTGTGGCTGCCCCAAGAACCGTCTTTTTCACCAAAATATAAAAAATTTTTCCTGTAGCCTAATTAAAAAGCAAAGGGTTTAAAATTACAACTTTATCTCTTGTTGTGGGGCGAGAAAAACCAATTGTAACCGTACAAAGCTCTATTTTGTCGGCTCAATTTTTTGGCGAAATTTACATCCAGGGGTTAATTAAGCTTTTTTTTGCGGGTGTGCTGACCCCAAAAAACGCTTTTTAAACGCCAAAATAATAAATTTTTTCCGTAGCCTAATTCAAAAGAAAAGGTTAATTACAAGTATCTCTTGTTGTGGGGGTGAAAAACACGCTTTTGTAACAGCTACAAAGCATTTTTGGGGGGCTAAATTTCTTTGGCGCAATTTAATCGGGGTTAATTAAGCGTTGTTTAGCGGGTTGCTGACCCCAAGAACCTCTTTTTAAACGCCAAAAAAATTAAATTTTCCTGTACCCTTTAAATTACAGAAGGAATTACAATGTTCTTTGTTGTGTGGCGTAAAAACACCTTTTTAAACACGCTACAAAGCTTATTTTTGCGGCTCAATTCTTTGGCAAAAATTTTACATCCTTTGGTTAATTTTAACGTTGTTTTGCTGGTGTGTGACAAAATTTTTAAAACGTCTTTTTTTAAAAACCCAAAAAATATATAAATTTTTTTCCTGTCCTAATTCAAAGAAAAGGTTAATTAAAACGTTTTCTTTGTTGTGTGGCGTAGAAAACACCAATTGTAACACGTACAAAGGCTACTATTTGTGTGGCTCAATTCTTTCCCCAATTTTTACATCCGGGGTTAATTAAGCGTGTTTTGTGTGTGTGACCCCCAAGAAACCGTCTTTTTCAAAACCCAAAAAATATATTTTTTCCGTACCTAATTCAAAGCAAAGGTTAATTAAAAACGTATCTCTTTTGTGTGGCGTAGAAACACCCAATGTAACACGCTAAAAAGCTACTTTTTTGGGGCGGCTAATTCTTTGGGCAATTTACATCAGGGTTAATTAAGTTTTTTTTGGGGTGGCTGCCCCCAAAAAACCGTCTTTTTAAACGCCAAAATTTAAATTTTTCCCTGTAGCCTTTTTTCAAAAGCAAAGGTTAATTACAACTGTTCTCTTGTTGTGTGGCGTAGAAACACGCAATTGTAACACGCTACAAAGCTCTATTTTGTCGGCTCAATTTTTTGGCGAAATTTTTACATCCAGGGTTATTAAGCGTTGTTTTGTGGTGTGTGACAAAAAAAACCCCGTCTTTTTAAACCCAAAAATTATAATTTTTCCTGTAGCCTTTTTCGTCCGAAGGTTAATTAAGCCTTTTTGTGCTTTTCATTTATAAACACACATTTGTTTTTAAACGACAATACAAGAAAATTTTTCCTGGCCTTTTGTGGAGGAAATTTTTTATATCCAAGGGGGGTTACCCAAGTTTTACGGGGTTCTTTTGGAGTCAAAACGGGGTTTATATTTTCTTTTCAGATATCCATCAAAATTCTGTAATTTTGAAAAAAAAGTATGTCAGACAGGGGGGGTTGCAGTGGCCAAAATTCCTGGAACAGGCCCCAGGTCGCAGCACAGAAAGGGGGACGTCGCAGCAGGGGTCATCGGTGAGGGCCAGAACTGCGCTGTCTCTAGGGCCGTGGTTTTTCACAACCCCAAGGGTTCTTGATTGGTTGATGGTCATCCTCTTCCTCCCAGATGACATTGAAAACCCCACCCAAGAGCGGTGGGAACTCAGCAAACCATTGTTAATGGCCCTGGGGGTCAGGGGCCCCTCCCTGTCCCAGCCCCCTCTGTCCCATCCGGTTCCCTCAGCCAGGATCTCTATGGGGTTGGGCTAGCGCCATATATAGCGAGGGAAAAATTTTGGGGAGGGATTGCAGCTACTTGGGCAGCAAAAAATGGGGCCAATATGCTGCTTCTTGCAGTAGGCGGAAAAGTTAGATTGGATAGTGGCAGGGGGTCATTTTGTGGAGGTCACCTCGGCAACCAAACGGTGAGGGACGCAGTGACGATAAACACAAATAAGAATGTGCCGACCGCATTTGGGAGCGGGTGAGGCAAGGGTTCACATCGTCAGGAAAAGGCGTCGGCTTTGGCGTCGGGCAAGCGCACAGCAAGGGGGTCTGGGGCCTGAGCAGAGGATTGCAGCAGTGGGAGGTGGGGGACCCAAGGGGCCACGGGGGTAAAAAAAACCGCTTCGATCCAAGAAAGTACGGCACAGGGGCTAGCGAGGCAGGCGGCAGTGCATCATGCGGAGCGTTGGGGGTAAAACCCGATACTCGGGGTGTGGCAGTTCTTTGCTAAGACCCCCGGAGGAGCCAATATGGGTTATGTAGAATTGTGGGCAAAATGAAGGGGGCCAGGAAGCTAAGATGGCCCACGGCCCTGCGTAACAATGCAGCGTCACCATCCGGGGGCCCGGGAGAAACTGCTCAGATTGGGGGTCCATCCGCCGCCGCAACAGCGCAGCAGCAGCGCCCAGTGGCGCTCCCTTTTTAAACCCATCAAGGCTCCACACCTCTTCAGAAGGGAGCGTTTCTTTTACTCTTCCCGGCCAAATCCCTGCTCCCGCTACTCAGGGCCCCCGCACAGGCGTTTGCAAGGAAACAGTTGCGCCCACCGGGAGGAGGGGTGGTCCATGCACCCTGATGGGGCACTGTTTTAAACTGGTTGGAAAAAGGTTCCTGAAGTTTCCACCGATCTTTTAGAAATTCTGAAAATGGCCAGGAAAATGTGATGCACTTTTTCCTTCGTACAAAACCAGGAACACCCTTCCCCGGGTTCGGGCAGAACGGCCTTCCCCCAAAACACTTGATTTCGATGTTTCCCCCCGCTGGAAATTTTCCCGCCCGACAGTTTGGGCCCACGGGATGAACGAGAAAGGCCATTAACGATTTTTTGATGACCAGGCAGAAGAAGTACTCCCCCGTGAACTTTTATGTCAGCCAGTGGCGCTATCGTGCACCCGCCTTTTTTTGAGGCCATTGAGGAGGGGACGTTATTTGTCATACCGGGGCTACGGGATGAATAACATATTCCCTTCTTCAGCCCGGAACAGCTGAAAAATCTTTCTGGCAGGGGGGTGAGACCTGGCGCTAAACCGTGGCCCCCAAAGAGTCCCGGGGGGGGACTGAAATGGGGAGGAGGGGAGGGCTTGGAGCGAACATTGTCTGGTGAAATGAGGGATTTTCTACCGGTGACATGAGAGGGGGGAAGGGCACTGGGGGAGTGGATGGAGAGAAAGACGGGCAATGACCCCCCAAACACCGTCAGATCAGGGAAATGGAGCAGGGAGCCCCCCGGATCACTTTGCAGATGGCCCCCCGCATTTTTTGCCCGGCTAGTGACAGCCCAATAGTCGCATCCGCAGAGGGATATTTGGGTCTTCACCCTTTGGACCCGTACCCCTCAAAATGGGGGCCTTTTCCCCCTATTGAGAAGGGGAAACAAACCAAATACTTTGGAATCCTCCTAATCATTGGCTGCTGCCCATGTGCGGCATGTCCCCCTTGACAGGGTTGAGGGGGGGTTCCTAGCGCTCACTTACTACTGCCGCGGCTGTGGGGAAGGTGGGGGGGGGGAGGAGCAGTACCGCTCCATCGTATAAACCCAAGTCTGGGGTCACTGATGGCAGCTTCCCTTTCCCCGCCTAGGGAGGCAGTCGCCACAGCGCAGCGGACAGGACCGGACAGTCCCGAACCAACAGGTTTTGGGGTACTTGGGGCAGCACTCTGCCCCCTAGTTAGAAGATCCGCTGGGGCAATGGGGAGCCAAACTGGATGTTTTGGCCGCAAATTTTCGAGTTTGCTGTGGAGAAGCTTTCCTCCCGGCCAGTTGTGGGACAGAGCGGGTGTTATACGGGGGGCAAAACGTTTCCCCAAGGAGAACCCGCTGCCCCGGGAAATGTGGAACAAATGACCTTTGTCAAAAAGAATCAGGCGTGGACGGCCAGGTTTTCACACACCAATGCCCTTTGGCGTCAGCTGGGTTCAAACTACCTCCTCAGTCACTATTCTGATGGCCACCCACCTGAGCCTAATTCTGACAGTTTCTCCCTCGCCTACCCCCATCTTTCCCGGGATGGTATTTTCCACCCACTCACACTCGTCATTGTGCCCATTTTGACCCCCATGTGTGTGCTGTTGCTGTTTTCCGTGACATCCACACTGTGTCATTTTTGCCACTGTCTGACCTCATCTGCTGCTGTGGCGCTGCCATGTCCACCAACTGTGTCATTGTGGCCACTGCCCGTCTTTTATGCGCGCTGTCGTGACCTCCACATTGGGGATTGGCCCTCTGGGCCTAAATACTGTTTTTGGGGCCGCCTCCAGAAGTCATTGTGCCACTGCCCGATCTCATGCGCTGCCGCGTGACCTCCAACTGTGTGATTGTGCCACTCTGTGGCCAATACTGTTTTGCCGCCTCCAAATGTCTTGTCCCCCCTGTTACTCATACTGGCCCCGGCGTGACCTCCACAAATGTGTGATTTCCCCCTCTGTGGCCTATACGTTTTGAGCCTCCAGAAGTCATTGTGCCCCTGCCCGACCTTACTGCTGCCCCCCCGTGACCCCCGCTCTCAGTCATTGTGCCCTCTTGGCTCCTCGTGTTTTGCCCCTCCAGAAAGTCATTTTGCCCTGCCTGACCTCATGCTGTGTGGCTCCGCCCTCACTCCACACTCTGTCACTAATGTTGCCACCTGAGCTCTCAGCTTGTTTTTTTTCAGCTTTGCTGGGGATGACTTATCAGGTCATTCCCGTTTGGGTTTTTTGGTCGTTTTGCCTCTTAAGTGCCAGGGAATTTTATAGTGAAGCATTCTAAAGCGGGGCAGTCTCTGCGTGTCATACTAAAACACAAATTTTTGAAGACCAAACCCAAACTCCCTGATATTTAAGCATGGAACAAAAGTTCTAAACCTGCAGGCTTGTGCACCCGGGAAATAGTGCTTTTTAAGGATTGGCCGAATAATTTGGAACCCAATTTTTTTTGTCGGAAAATTCGGCAAAGTGACCGAATCGAATTTTTGAGAAATTCGCCCATCTCTAATTATCGCCATGCTGGATTTTTATTCTTAGGGGACTAGCGGGCAGAGCTAGAGTTGCTGGGTGCGCTGTGTGATTACTACATTTCCCACAAAAGCTGCTTCCTCCCAGCTGAGCTATAGATTTTATATCCACCCAAATTATTTAAAAATTTTCAGTATGTGTCTGTGTAAGTCCCCCAGTTTTCTTTCTATCTCACAGCTGTCCATCTTACCACAAGTTAGTTGAGCTCAGTTATGTCAGTCAGCCTAACCAGGAAGTACTTCCTGTAGGACAAGTTTTTGTGAAAAAGAGCCCCCTGGCCCTTTTTTCTTTAATGATTGTCCCCTAGACAAAACGAGTAGACTTTTCTAATTAAAGTTATTTAGGATTTTTTTCATGTAGTTTATGTATTTTGTTTGTTTTTTTTCCTGGAGAACCCCTTTTAGCTCTATGACGTGTGTCAAATGTTTTGGATATCCTTTCACAAGCTTCTCACATATTGGTGGAAATTTGGCCTTCCCCCTGCGGTGGGGTAACGAACCCGTTTGTAGGACCCTTGCTCCCCCTGCCCTTTTCAGCTTTCACATTAAAATTTTTAATGGATTTGAGTCAGGGCTTTGTGATGGCCACTCCAAAACATTGACTTGGTTATTCTTAAGCTGCTTTGTAACCAGTTGGGCAATATGTTTTTGGTCATTGTCCATTTGGGAGACCCCTTCCCTCCCAAGCTTTAACTTCTGGCTGTTTTCTTTTGGGTTGCTTTAGTATTTCCACAAAATTTTTATTTCCTCATGATGCCATTATTTGGAAAACACCATCCCCCCTACAGTAAAACAACCCAGAACATGTGTGCACTCCCCTGTTTCTCGGGTTTTAAAACTTTTCCCTTTTCCTCCAAACATAATGATGGTATTTGGTCAAAAAGTTTAATCAAGTTTTGTCAGGCCACAGGAGTCTGCAAAAATGTAGGTCTTTTTTCCGAAGTTCATTTGTAAACATTAATCTGGTTTTTTTATGTTTCTTTTTATGTTCCTTTTAGCCCTTTTTGATATAGTACTCGTTTTATGACACAATCTTCCAGCTTTTCCCAAAAGCATTTCACATGGTTTTTGCTTTTGTTCTTGGGTTGATTGCACATGTGACCAAAGCCGTTCATTTTGGGAAACAGAACCAAAACATTATGAGCAGTATGATGGCTGGCATTCCCACTTTGTTTGTACTTGATTAATTGTTTTACAGTGAATGAGGCACCTTCGGTGTTTTTGGGAAAATTTCACCCCCGGTGATCCGATTTGCAAGTCCACAATTTCTTCCTGAAATTTTGGTTTATTTCTTTCGATTCCCCCTGACATTACACACGAAACAAAGTGTTTTTAGGTGAAATTAAAATCATCCACAGGGGTTGCTCAATTAACTCAGAGTTGGCTAAACCAATTTAAAAACCTCCAAAGACAGACATCATATATGGGGTGTCCCCCATAGTTTAAAAGCATAGTAATCCTAGTGTATGTAAACTTTTGACTTTGCAGAAAGTAGTAAAAATGCCTTAAAAATGATCTCTCTCCCATTATCCTTGCATTTGGCAAATATAAATACTTTTGGTAATCCTAATTGACCTCAAACAGGTAAGGTTTATTCTGATTTCATGTCAGATAGTGAGAAAAACATGCATTTGTGTCTTTTTACATAGTGTATGTAAACTTCTGGTTTCAACTATATCTGGATTTATGAAATGGAGTAAGGGTGAGGGTAGAGTTATTTTCTTTTTTGATACTTTTTTTTCAACTTCAATTTTTATAGACTATCAATATGGTCAAGTCCCTCTGTTTTTGAAAACCTATCTGATGCAGTTTTTTTTTATTACAGCAGTGTTAGTTTATCATACAATTTCTAGAAAATGTTCAATTAAAAATCTTATTGTTTCAGTGAACATTTTTTGTCTGCATCTAAATGGTTTCTATAGTTCTGAATGATTCAATGGGTGATGTTTTTTTATATTTGTTTCATGAGGTAGTTGACCCATGATATTTAGCAATTAATGTGAGGTCACATGACACGTCATTCAGCAATCAGCATATAGAGGAAGCTGAAAAATTTTATAATCTAGGGAACTGAACATGGACAGAACCTCTAATGAGTATTCATGAGCAGCTATATTGATAAACTAAGAGAGGATACGCTGTAAGAAAATAATGTAATTTAACCCCTTCTTTCCACAATATGACATGTTTTAGTTTTCTTACTTAAGAGCCATTTTTCATGCTTTTTAGTGTCATCGTAACCATACAGGAGGTTATTTTTTGTGGAATGAGTTTTACCAATCCAATGCATTGAAAACCATAAAAATCTTGTATCTACCATTGATTTTTGGGTTTCATTTTTTGGAGTTCACCATGCAAAATTTCCTTTATTGTCACGGCCTGCGCCGCCCCCGGCCCGCGGGCCGCGGGCGCATCCGTGGTCCCCCTCCCGGGTGCCCACCGGGGTAGGGTGCCGCCGCTGGCTGCGGGACGAGTCGGGGGCTGCGTCGCCGTGGATTTACCTGACCGCGCTCCTGTGCCGTCCGCCCCCTCTGCCGCCGAGGCGCGCGTAGCCTTTTCCCCTAAGGCGCCCCGCCCCGCTCGTTCCCGGGGATTTAAAGGGCCAGCGCCCTGATTATTGGCTAATTGCCAGGCGCTTCCCCTATTTAAAGGGTTTTACGCCCCACAATCCATCATCCCTTGCTGGATCTATTTTTGCCCGTGCCCTAGAGAAAGCGTTCCAAAAAGCATACTCTCCCCTTACCGTGTACCAGACCCCTCGCTTACGTTTCTCAACCCCCGAACCTCTGCCGCCTGCCCCCGACCTTCTGCCTGTCTACGACCACGAACCTCTGCCGCCTGCCCTGACCTTCTGCCTGCCCACGACTACGACTCTCGGACTAACGATTCTGTACCACGCTGCACCTCGCTGCCACCGCAAGCAAGTCACGTCAGGGGGGACGACCTGGTAGCCTCACGCCGCAGCAAGTCCATCCCCCCTTTGGGGCGGGCTCTGGTGAAACCCGGGGGGGCTACTTAGATTCCGTTCCCTGGCGTGGCTTAGCTATCATCGCTTGCGGTGGTCCAGTGGATCCACTACCCAGCCGTTACATTTATGTTGTCATATCGTGAGACCCTAATGTTTCAATTTGTCTATATTGAACCTGTGTGCGTTTAATGCTCGATAACTTTGTGTGGAGTGCAACTTTAGTCAAATTACTATCACCTTACCAGCATATTTACACAGATGGAGCAGTGCACAAAGGAAGGAAGGAAAGTCTAGTGATGGCTCTAAAACAAATGTGTTTATTAAAAAGCAAACTCTAAATCCATACAATTTCATAGTATAGGTTTGACAAGTAGTTTTTTTAAGGACTAGAATTTTACTGACTGTAACATGTTTATTACAGTCTTGAAATCCAACAGGTAGCAAACAATCAAGGTTTCAATCTCATATCACTGCACATACTTAGAGCAGAGCAAAAGAAGCAATAACAAAACAAGAAAACACCTGCTCCCATGATAGTTTTCATTATCCTGCTTGAAATCAACCAATACAAATCTTAGCCTGAAATCACCAGTAACATTCACTTAGTTTCTGACCCTGGAGAACTGTTGGAAAATAAAATGAAGGAATGTAATGTTAGGGTTGTAAATAATTTTCTGAGAAAATTCTGAAAATGCTTTGCACATTTCTGCAATATAAGGGGCAGAATTATGGTCATTATTTTAAATTGCATTTTATATAGCTTTAAACCAAAGGCTCACCAGTGGTAAATCTATAAAATTAAATTAGACAATTACTAAAAAAAATATATATTTTCAGCTGTAATTTGGATAATACATAAGGGCAGTTGGGGTATTTTTTTCCATCAGAGCTAAAATTAGCACACTACAATTGTGTTGCTACTTTTAACCTGTCTCTTAGACATAGCATAGGCTGCCATAAAAACAATTCAATTATGTTTTTTTTTTTACATAGTTACATAGTATGGTTGAAAAAAGACATATCAAGTTTAATTAAATTCTGATATGTTTGTTTTCAAAGCTATTGTGACATGATTAGTTTAGTCCACCTATACAAAAATCAATTGTGGCACTCACCACTCTTCTTGCAGCTTTATTATATAGAAGTCCATGTTTCATTCGGGAGCTGACACATACCGTGACCTTGAGAAAGCATCTTAGGACACAAAGCAGTCATAGGCCATGGTATGTGTCAGCTCCCAAATGTAAATTGGATTTTTATTTAATAAAGCTGCAAGAAGAGTGGTGAGTGCCACAATTGATTTTTGTTTAAGAGGACTATGCTTTGGACTTTCTGACTTCACTGAGCACCATCACTAATTGTTTGATAGACAATACCTGTAATGGACCTGCTTAAAATATTTGTAAGAATGATTGATTGGTGCCATCCCTGTTGCTTCTAGGAGTGTACACATGGTTACATTACCATTCTCATTGCTTCTCATTTTTAGCCCTAAACAAATACATAACATTTTTAATTGCTTACTCCATCCCCCAGTGCCCCTTACCACACCCCTCATCTCAGCTGAAGATTTGGCCACATGCTTCAAATACAGGATAGACAACATCAAAGAATATTCCATTTACAGTTTTTGCAGCCCATCTATACAACTGCACAGTCTTTTTCTCCCATAACCTTCTTTTTTACCATTACTCATTACAAGCTTTCCACCCTACTATCCAAATCTCACCTCACTAACTGTCGTATTGATCCAGTACCATTTACCTCATTCCTAACCTTAGTATTGTGACCTAACCATCTCTTCAACTTGACACTAACCACTGGTCACTTGACCAAGACTCTTTATTGTACTATAGCTCCATCTTTACTTCCACTTGAAAATCTAACACACACATGTATATATAATATTTTATATATATAATATATATATAATATATATACACTCACCGGCCACTTTATTAGGTACACCATGCTAGTAACGGGTTGGACCCCTTTGCTTCAGACTCCCCCAATTCTTTGGGCATAGATTCCCCAAAGGGGTTTTTAAAAAGATCCAATTGGTACCAAGGGGCCC
>JAODAL010078328.1:0-12953 GCA_025379985.1 Phyllomedusa bahiana
GAAAATAAAGGGACAAAACAAAAACATTTTAAAACTAACGTAGAATTTTAAGAGGTAATGCAATGTGAAACGTGCTTAGTATGTAACAAGGTTTTAAAAAATTCAAATTTGCTGTAAAAACCAAAAGGGTTAAACTTTATCAAACAAAATGCCACAATTTGCATGAGTCAATGTTCTTTAAAAAAGGGCTTTTATTTCCCAGAACTTTTTTAAAATTTTCCCTTCCTTAAATTGTCACTTGAAATTTGCTTCATCAGAAGAATAACTTGATGCTCCCAGGCCCCGATGCAAATCCAACAAGGGCCATCAAACTACCAACCATCATTCATAGCTTGGGGGGTTCTTATATGGGGAAGTGCCCTTTTTGGGGACCCTCAGCCCTGGGTTTTGCCTAACTTCTGCACTTTTTATGTTAAGCCCCTATGTTTGGTGCTTTCACATTTAAGGAAAAGATCTAACCATTAATAAAAAGTTTAAAACTTTTTGTTGGAATTTTTATTCGTAAATTTCCCTGTCTTTTTTGACTTCAATGAACGACGTATCAAATATGGGGGTCGAGGTAGCGTCCCACCGGCTTTGGGTTTAGAAACCCAAAGGCACTTTTGCCACATAACAAATCCCTGGTGTAATCACACATGGTAATTGGAAGCAATGTTCCAAGTTTTGTATTGGGGCCCAGGAGCTTCAAGTTACAGCTCTGATCTTAGTTTACACATTATCATTAAAATAATGGAGTAATGAAAAGGGAGTTTACCCCTATTACTTACTTCCATGAGGAAAGGTCAATGCTTGCCCTTGTCAAAACCCAAAAAACCACAATGAAACAAAAGAAAGTGAATCTAATAGCATATTTTTATTAAAAGTTTTGAAGTTACAAAATACAAAAAAAGCATGTCTTTCCTTTGACCCAGCATGTAATAGTTCATTTTTCATGAATAAACTGTAAGAAAAAATAATTATCAATGTTATTCTTACATGTACCACCTTTGTGCAGGGAATTTAAGTCAGAATACAGAACAAAAAAAAACATATTCCTTTTAAACCCCAATTAAAACAAACAAAATATACATTAAAAGATCACATTAAATTGCTACGTATAATCATCTCAATCTGTATTTTCGATTCTCCAGAACAAGTCCGAATGCAAACGTGCCCAAAAGTTTCTGAAACTTTTTAAAAAAGCCTTTCACATACAAATTTTTCTAGCTTATAACCATAACCTTATGGTAGGACTATTTGCATCTTAACAATGTTGTACAGTTTTCTTGCCATGTAATCTTGAATATAAAGCCCCCGCTAAAATTTGAATATTTTCAACTTGACCCCAAGCTGCCAAAAAGGGATGCCCCTTCCCTTAGCACATACTAAAAAAGGTCAAATCAGCATCATCTTTTTTATTTTTTAAATTCAGGAATTAGTGCATATATTTAACCACTTTTCATAATTTAAAAATGTTCATATTTTTTAAGAAATATTACCCAATAACCCCCTACCAACCCATTTAAAAGTCAAGTTCACGGTAAACAGAAACGAATCTGGGGGGGGAAAAAACAACACCAGCGACGCGGGAACCCCCCCCCCAACACATTAGGGGGGGCAGCTTCCGCTTTTTCTGCCTCATGGTACTATACTATACACAAAAAACCATCTCAGGCACAGGAAGATATAAATGACTGGAAGGCCCCGCCCCCACCACCTCACATGTATGGAGGGGCAGGCAGCTACATGCCTCTACTGCTCTCTATAGCTACTAGATACATTATAGTACTATCAACCATCACAGGTCACAGAGAAGATGATGAATGACTGCGACAGGTCTTTCCCACTATCTGCACTTGTATGGAGGGTTAGGTCTTTCCCACTATCTGCACATATATGGAAGGTCAGCCAGCTTCACTCTTTTAGGGCTTTCTATGGATAACACAGTACAACATTTTAAATACTACAGGGTTTTTCCTCACACCTCACATTTTTTAGGTCCGGCAGCTTCACTCTTCAGGTGCATACTACTGCTATCAGCCATGTTAGGTCAAGGATGATAAATGACAGGTCTGTCCCCTCTACCTCACATGTATGGAGAGTTGGGTAGCTCTCTCCAACATCCCCATACATAGGTCGGTCCCCGGAGCGTAACAGAGCAGCCTCATCCAAAACACCCAAGAAGAAAAAGAAATTTTTGGGATAGTCACCATACGATAGACATGTAGGGATTATCAAGCAGGCTATTCGTAAACATTGGAATCATGTTTAAAGATCCCCCAAGATGGATCTATTGTAAGAGTAGAACATTCGATCAACAATTGACTTCATCCAATATAGGTGGTAATAAGAAGGAATCTAGACAGATAAAATAAAAAAAAACACCAGATCAGTATATTTGGCTGCCTGAGATGCCCAAATTGTACATCTGTTATCAAGAGTTAACAAATCCCAAAATCCACCCAAAGGTTTTTCCCGAACAAAAAGGGGCTTTCCCTACATTGCAGCAGCAGAGTAATCACATTCTTAAAATTTCCCCGTGAAAGCTACAGGACAGACAGAGTCAAAAAAAAAGGATCAAAAGAACATAATCAATGACCACCACTAGGGTTAAAAAAGCTACCCCGGGGGGGGGCTTTGTAAAAGAAGTCATGGGGCTTTCTGAACTAATGGTGGGTTCTAAAACAAGTTTGCTGCAGGGGTAAAAACTCAGTTGAGAAAAAACTTTTTAAAGAGAGACTTTTTTTATTGCCCATTGGAGGCTATGGTCACTAAAGGTTTAAATGAGAATTTAAACCTCAAAGCATTTTTGTAGGTGATATGGGTCTAATAATGTATTATTGCCATTAATAATTTGTTTTTAATATATGCAGTTCATTTTGTATATAAAGAGTGGTTTACTTATGATACGCATGCTTGAGAAATGGGAGAAGAGTTCCCCAAAATGTTGCACGGTGTACGTTTTGTTCCACCCGGCATCTGGCGTCTCATGTTTACCCAGTAGTGGTAGCAACTATAGACTAAAACTGAACAGCTAGGCTGAGCTGCAACGAATACTTGAGTATACCCTATTTCATTACAAATATATGAACATGTGTAACTTATGAACAAGTGGTTAAATATATGCACTAAATAACTGAATTAAAAGATATCAATGAATGACTGCTGATCTTGAACCTTTTTGACATTTCTTGCCATGTAATGCCACCTTCAATGATCAGATGTACTTTAATCTTTCATGTCACCTAGATTACAAACAGGAGGGGACAAAGTAATGTTGCACTCCATTTATTACGTAAATCACTTCTTGCCAACAGATTTCCAATTCCGGACATGTCGATAACATGTGCTACATGTTCTCTTGAGGTGACCTACATTTTAAACATTTGTGATCTATTTATAACCATATATCAGGCAAAATTTGTGTGTGCTGTAATATCTGCAGATTAAATATAAATGTAATAACATACAGTATGTGCCTCACTGAAAAAAGTTAAGGTCTTATCTCCAAGATTTCCTGCCACTAACTGTCCTCCAGAAGACTAATATCCCCTTCCCATTTAATGTTAAATTTTGTTGAGTCCATAAGCAAAAATCATCTTCAAGGCGTGTGGAATATTTCCATTGTCAAACTTTACTTCATATAATCAGTGAAAAATACAATATAAACAAAGAGTCTAAAAACCTGGTGCCGTATCAGTTGCACAGTGGCATATGTCCAATATTCAGTCCTGAAGTCCTCAATCTTTCTGTGTGGACTTCTGACAGAGCGGATAGTCGCGCTGCAGTACGTGCTGCGACGTTTCGGAAGGATTATCTTCCTTTTTCAAGCATGCGTACTCCATTCCATGTTACGTTTAAATACCCTCCCACTGTCACGTGGGATACATAGCACAATCCTCTTAAAAACACAATTAAAAACAACAATACCAGGACCTCAGTGTTAGCATCATAGACAACAATTCAAGCTAAAATTTTCATTAAGGCATACATTTTGTTGAGATCAGCTCCAAAAGAATTATGTAAACTTTAAATATATTACCAGCTGACATATTTATTTTATCAACAAGTTTAATAATTTTGTTAGAAGCTAACATGACCCCCAAACTATCAAACTTGATGTTTTAGGTCTCAACTGCAAAATCGTAAGCTTTAATGAGAAATTAAAACTCCTTCTGCACTAGAGAGCATGGCACAAAAGAATTTCTCCTACAAAGCTGTGAGAGTTATCTCAGCTTTCCATCTATTACAGCCCCATAGGAAAAATAAATTAGGCAACCACAGATTACTCCATTTTTGAGTATAAAGTGTGGTCCTATCAATGTCCTGCATTTCCCTTAGTCCACCAAATATATGTTTTAACCGAAGGATCAGGGTGTTCATAAGCATGCTTTAAAATGTGTGGTCTTCTAATGCATCATATTGACAAGTTGTTTGAAAATACTTGATAACTTCTCTCTTTGGAATATTTCTAATACAATAAAATCAGAGGGGGTTATTCCAGATTAGTCTCCTAAATAGTACATTTTGTAAAAAAAAAATTTGTATTAGAATTTAGATATTTGAATCTTGTAGTGTATAAAGTAATTAGGGATTAAAAATTGTCTTAATTTAATTACCTACCACTAATGCTGGTAGCTTAGCCAAGATATCCAATTTGTTATAAAATTCAGGTAACATGGGAGCCATATTTAGCCTTTCAAAGTCCAGCGCTACCATTGAAATATTTATCTCAAGATATTTGAATTCTGATACCATCTTTAAACCCAATCTAGTGTAATCCACATTATCTCCTAAAACATCCACTGGCAGCAAAGTAGAATTTGACCAATTCATAACCAGTCCTTAATAGTGACCAAAAGTGGCAGTAACTAGTGATGAGCGAACAGTAAAATGTTCAAGTCGAACCTCAAGCTTTGAGAAGCTTGGCTCGAAGTTAATTTTTATACCTACAGTATACAGGTGAGGAGAAGCTGTAATTACCATCCATAACAGTACACCAAAAGTATGTCAATACGCCAGGCATGACACATTGAAATGCTTCTAAAAATGATACGCTGTGCACCTCCCTAACGTATAGCTTATCATTGATAGTGTATGTAATGCGCCTATTGAGGCTCATTACATAAACTAGTAATGATATCTTATGCGCCTCGTTATGATATGTTATGCGCCCCCATATGCATTACGTACACTACCAATGATATGCCATGTGCCGCGATTCGCGCATTGCGCTCTTTTAGCTCGCATTATGTTTCCTCTGCAAGGTATACCTGACGCCAGATTTTTAAGAGGATCGTACTTTCAGGCGCACTTTACACTGATATAATGCTCCTTAAAACTGCCACGGTGGCGCCAATTTTCTGACATGAAAAATATTAAAATAGCGTGTCAAACCCAAATGCAACTCGAACATTTACTCAAATGAACAGTAAAATGTTCAGTTCGGGTCGAGTTCTAAAAAATCGTGAAGTTCGACTCGAACGTAACTTTTCTTGAATGGTTAGATCAACACCAGCAGTAACCTTCTTATGTTTTAGAAGAGCATCAGCTACAAAGGGTTAAGCATCATCCGCATTCAGTGTTATTTATTCTACTAAATCACCCCTTTAAGTCCAGCAATGCTGATTTGATCTCTCATAATAACCGCTATTGGTTCTATATGGTCAAGGTGATCTGATAATTATTTTAGCTAAGTAAAATGAAATGAATAAAACACTTAATCCTGCAATATGTATAATAATTAGCCTGAGATTAAGTAGTTATTATAGTTCAATCTATAATTTTATTTTCACAACAATCTTTTTTATAATGTTACCTTTTTTTAAGAAGAGAATTGAGTCTACCCTAAGATTTGGTTATTTTACATACAAATGTGCTGATGTGTAAGACAAAGAGGAGGCGATGAACGGAATGCAATTCCTTGTTGAATATACCCACAGCAGGGTATTTCACAGCTACAGTACACTCTATTTAAATTGTTCTTCTGCCTGCTGCTTAATTTAAACCTCCAGCTTTCCTGATGCTATGTGTTTGTTTCTGCTATTAGTGTTGCTTTTAACATCTTCACAGTTATTGTACTTAGGGGTGTAAATGATTGCATACATATGTAGTTGCTGTTTCTTTAGCTGTGGTAGTAAAGTTCTTTTGTCAGCTCCTCTGTGATAATGACAGCTGCGACACATCAGCCAGTGATGACATTTGTTTCTTGTTACATGTATGGAATATTATATTGGACAATATCTGACTCAGGGGATCAGATACTGAACAGAGCAAAATAAATGGCTTACATATGGTTTTATTGTTCGATTACAATAAATGAGGCCTGGGGAGAATTTTTTCAATCTTTACATGCATGTACTATTAGAAAAGTCCAGGTCATTATGATCAGGTCATTACCCTTATTCCAGCTTCTCTTTTCCATTTCTTCTTTTTCCAAATGATTTCAAACCTCAAAGGCAAATATCTTATTTAAGAATGTCTGTCACTGGGTTCTGTCATGTTCACAGCAGTGACATACTACCGTATAAAATGAGCATGTCAACCCCTACATTAAAAGACTCGTCACTTTTTTCAACACTAGCTATTATTAGGCAGTAGACATGAAACAGACTTCAAAACAGCGGCATGTTCCAAATGGAAGAGGGTGACATATGACTGGACGTTACATGAGTCATGTTTTTTCAACACCTCAAGTATATACATTTAACTTTGTTCAAGAACAACTCATTTTAAAGGGTGAGTAATTTATCTTCCAGTAAAGGTGTTACAAATGACAATACATTTTTTTTATTTGATGCTATGACTAACCTCTTTTACGTAGGACTTAAAATAGAAAGGAGTATGCTATGCAATAACCAATAATTAATAATTATAATAATAAGGACCGGTCATTTTTATTGTAACACAATTTGTAATTCTAGTTTTTTAATTTACAGTAATATAGTACATAATTTATAATTCTTTACTTGTAAGGAAGTTATTTATTTGGAAAAACCTGACTAAACAAGGGAATCTATATAATGTCTCAAAAAATGAAGTGGGAAAAACTCTAATACAAAAGCATTCTGATACTTCTAGCTTGCTGAGCCAACAAGGTATGAAATACAAAAGACTTTTGAAATATCCAGTGGTGTCTGCCACTAAGATGTTAGCAAGACGTTTTCTAACTAGTCTGTTTCGCAGAGCCAAATGCAACTTTCATTAATGGATCCTGTCTCTTCCTGGTCAAGTTGTGGGTGATTAGCATATCAGCTCTGTATTCAAAGGTCTACTAATTACTCTTACATAAGAGTAGAAGATGTTTATCTAAAGTCCAGAGAGCCTTCAGAGCTAAAGTAAACAAAAGTAGTTTTCTTTGTTAGATCAAATAACACTCAAGCTGCCAGCAGTTCTGTGTGCTGACCTGTGAGATGACATTATCCCTGCTATCAGATAAGACAAACAGCAGGTAGCAGAGCAGGTAGGTAACATAGATAAACCTGAGTTCACTCAGAGCTGATAAAATCGCTTTTATCTCCTCAACAAAGAAACATAAACAAAGCAATCTATTTGGAAAACATCTTAATTTACCGTTCCCTACATGTTGAAAGCTAATCATTGTAGTGAGACAACTCCTTTAAGCCTATTGATTTCCAAGGTGGGGCATATATGGGACTTTCTTTTCATGAACATTCCTTTCTATGATCGATTGGATTGAGTTTTGGCGAAATCAAAGGCTGTGTCAGCACCTTAAACTATTTATCATGTTCCTCAAACCATTCCTTAACAGTTTTTGCAGTGTGACAAGGTGCATCACTCTGCTGAAAGAGGCCACTGCTATTACTAAATACTGTAGACATGATAAGGGGTACTTGACCTGCAGTAATGTAGTAGTTAAGTGTCAAGGTATATAAAGCTCCAGAGCCCAAAGTTTCTAGCAATATATTGCCCAGAGGATCACTCTGTATCTCCTGGCCTGCCTTTATCACATAGTATGCCCTAGAGCCATCTTTTCCTTTCATTCTACATTCATTCACATAATGTAAATGAAAACATGATTCAGACCAGACAACCTTTTTTTTCCAATCCTCTACGGCCAAATCTGAAAGACACGGAAATATAAAAGATTGATGGCATAAATCAATATATTCTGCCCTTATATTATTTTATTTCTACCTAGGGATAGATGTTTTCATTCAATCCAGGTTTACATTCACTCACTGTTGATTTTCCAATACTCACTGAAAGTTTGTTCCAGGCATCTACTACTCTATCAGTTAAATAACATTTTCTAACATTGCAACTGATCATCCTCCAACTTATTTCAGATTGATTTTTTTTGTACTGTAGTTTCATATTAATGACTATTTTCTCTTGAATCTTATTTAAACCTTAAGGGGTTTTCTCACCATGTAGTTTCATAAAGTCATAGCTAGCTCCAGTCTCACACTTCCTGGTCAGGCTGTGGGCAGGTCTATAGCAGTGAGTGGCATATCAGCTCTGCTCTGTCCTTATCTTAAACAAGCAAAGCTCTGTTCCTAGAGATTATACACAGCAGGAATGGACATCACCATGGACAGACAAAAGCCTCCAGATAATCAGATAAGAGAGGTAAAAAAGAAATGGTCAGTAACCAAGATAAACTTGTGTGCATACAGAAGAGATAAAATCTCTCTTAACTCCTAAACAAAGTCAATAAAAACAGCAATATATATGACAATAGTCTTCATTTACCTTTCCATACATATTGAAAGCTAATCATTGTAGTGAGAAAACTACTTTTAGCATGCATAAAAGTTTTTACCTTGTTCCACCTTTCCATGTTTTTCTCCAGACTATTCAAATAAGTTCTTTAAGTCTTTCTTGATAATTTTTGTGATTGAGACCTTGCATTATTTTGCTTACTTGACCGTTAAAGCATTAGGGCACACTAGGTCTCCATCAAATAATGTCTGCTGCACCTGTACTTTGGGAGCCACAGTTTCACAAGCGTAGCGGTAAATATCTGGGATGGTTTAAAGGAGTTCTCTCCCCAAAATGATTAGTATTAAACATGTAGGCAGAGGTAAATAAAGACTATTACCCAATACATTGCTGTTTTGCTTTGTTTAGTAGAGAGATTTTACCTACTGCTAGTGTACACAAGTTTCTCTAGGTTATCGACTACCTCTCTCTGCTCTGAATGCTCCAACAGCCCTGTTTGACCATGGTGAGGTAACTTCTTGCTAAGTGTTATCAGTAAAACAGAAGCTTGTTTTTCCATTTTTCTGACACATTTTAACCTTTTTGAGCTCTGTAGCCTCGTGCACAACAGTTTACAAACCTCCTGAACTCATCTCATTGTAATGTAGTAATAGGCTCAGCTAGGATTAGTAGAGTTAATATGCCAATCACTGCTGAAGACCTGTCCACAGCCTAACCGTGAAGTGTAAGTCTGAAGCTGACTGTGAAGAGCAGACTCTGTAAAACAGTACGGTGAGAACATCCCTTTAAAGAAAATCTGAAAATCTGATAATCACCCTACAAATATCCCATAAATGGCTTCCCATTGGTGCACACATGTAAAATGTTTTATTAAACCATTTCAAGGGCTTGTAGTCCTTAGCCCAGAACCTGAAAGTTTTGATGATCACATGGCATTTGAAAATGCTCCACTACATTGTGATTATTTATTTACATGTGATTGGGAAGAAACAGGTACTTGGTGACAATCTATACTAAATCAATAAAATCATGGGTTAGATGGTTGGCACCAAATAATACAATACAGAGAATCATATTATAAACTACCGGGCAGTTTGTTCATAACAGTACATAAGTTTTATGTTTTATCTGGGGTGTTCCTTTAATGCTAAAACATGGTTCTATAGACAAGTAGCAAGTAGTTTTGTAGTTGTTACATGTCAGTGTGTAATAACCAGTGTACTATTGAATAGAACATATGCTATATATCGAGATACCAGTCCCCACTATTAATATCAGAGTAAGTGTTGTATTGTGACGTGGTAGTGTTGAGTCGATTTGCATTGCTATCGAGATCGATCGATAGACGATGGTCGGTCCGCTAAACGATAATGTTTTTCGATAGTGAGGCATCGATTATGTCGCGATTACCATTAAAGTCAATGGGAGAGCAACACACCCTCATAATTACACCCAAACAAGGCTGGAAAGCTGAAAATTAACATCCACAACAGTCAAATGGATACGTCCTACATCGTAGGCCAAACAACTTAGGTTTTAAAATGTCACAGAAAAAAAGTCACAGACCTTTTACTATCCCTGTCTTTGTAACCACCAGCCTGACCCATAAACCTGCATCACCACAAATTAAAAATGCAGAAGGCATATGGATTTGAACCATCATGTTTACTAGAACTGACATTGAATAACCCTGTCCTGGCAACGCAGCAGAGCCCCAAAACTGCATGACCCCCCACATTTAAAAAGTGACGAAAAAGGAGTCTTTCAACCACCATTTTAGTTTCACTGGAACATTGACTATCCCAGTCCTGGGCACAGCATGAGCCCCAAACCTGCATGACCCCCCACATTTAAAAGTGACGGAAAAAGGATTCCTCTTTCAACCACCATTTTATTCCACTGGGACATTGACTATACCAGTCCTGTGCCACATGCGTTGAGCCCCAAAACCTCATGACCCCCCACATTAAAAAAAGTGCCGGAAAAAGGAGTCTTTCACCTCCATATATTAGTTTTCACTGGACATTTGACTATACCTTCCTGGGCCACAGCATGAGCCCCAAACCTGCATGACCCCCAGCATTTTAAAAAGTGCCGAAAAAGAGTCTTTCAACCAACATTTTAGTTTCACTGGACCAATGACTATACCTGTCCTGGGCCACAGGCCTGAGCCCCAAACCTGCATGACCCCCACATTTAAAAAGTGCCGGAAAAAGGAGTTCCCTTTCAACCACCATTTTAGTTTTCACTGGACATAGACTATCACAGTCCTGGGCCACAGCATGAGCAACAAACCTGCATGACCCCACATTAAAAAGTGACGGAAAAAGGAGTCTTTCAGACCACCATTTTTAGTTTTCACTGGACATATGACTATACCTGTCCTGGCCACAGCAAGAGCCCCTACATGCATGACCCCCACATTTAAAAAGTGCCGGAAAGAAGGAAGTCTTTCAACCACCATTTTAGTTTCACTGGACCTTGACTAACCTGTCCTGGCCACAGCATGAGGGCCCCCAAAACCCCATGACCCCCCCATTTAAAAAAAGGGGGGAAAAAAAAGTCTTTTTAACCAAACCCTTTTAAATTTAAATGGACATTGCCCTTTCCGTCCGGGCCACAGCAAGAGCCCCAAAAACCCGCATGACCCCCACATTTAAAAGTGCCGGAAAAAAGGAGGGCCCTTTTAACCCCCCATTTTAGTTTCACTGGGGCATTGAAATAAAACCTTCCCGGGCCACAAACATGAGGGCCCCAAACCTGGGATGACCCCCCCCCCCCATTTTAAAAAGGGCCCGGGAAAAAGGAGTCTTTCAACCACCATTTTAGTTTAAATGGGGCCCTTTACTATACCTTTTCCTGGGCCCCCAGCATGAAGGGCCCCCAAACCCCCGGGATACCCCCACAAATTTTAAAAAATTTCCGGGAAAAAGGAGTCTTTAACCCCCCATTTTTTGTTTTTACTGGGCTTTTTTCCCATAAACCCTTTTCCCGGGGCCCCAGCATTGGAAATGATACCCCCAAAAAAAAATTAAAAGGATAAAAGGGGGAGTTTTTGGCATTGGTAAGGGTTTGGGTACCCCAAACCCCGCATGACCCCCCCATTTTTAAAAAGTGCCGGAAAAAAAGGGGTCTTTCAACCCCCATTTTAGTTCCAAGGGACATTGACTATACCGTCCTGGGCCCAAAAGCATGAAACCCCGGGCCGGGGTTTTCAAATGGGTGCTTGGGAAACCCAGGCTGGCCGGGCCAGTCATCTATTTTTAAAACGCAGGTTTTAAAAAGCCCTGATGAAAAGCAACGAAAGGGAAAAATGTCCCTCTGAAGCAGAGTGCGGGGAATTTTTAGAACTCCACCTTCCCCCTGTTACAAAAATTTTCCTGGTAAACGGCTTGCCCCTCCGTAAAGAGTGTGGAGCCAATTGAAACTTTTACTTGGAAAACCCGGTGGTTTTAAAGCTCCTTTACAACCCAGGGGGCCCTTTATCCCGGGCAATTTTTTTTTTTCTCATTTTTCCCCAACGGGCTGGAGGAAATGGTCCCCTGTATTTGTTTCTTTTGTCCCTTGCTCCTACTCCCTGTTCCCCTGAATAAACCCACATCTTTTCAAGTTTTCCTGTACCCTCCCTTGTACAATTCAGAGGGAAAATTTTTTTAACAGCTATTTTGTACATTTCAATTTTTTTTTGAACATTAAAATTTTAGAAAAAAAAAAATTTTTTAAAAAAGGATGGAATTCCCACCATGTCTTTTTTTCTCTTTTTTTCATTTGGGAAATTAAAAGGGGTTTGGGCCCAAAACAGGGAGTGTACTAGTTAAAATCTGCCAAAAAAAAGTCATTTTGGGAAATGTGTCCCATTAACAGTGGGCCTACCTATTCCCGTTTTTTGACAGGGACCATCCCCCCCTTTGAGCCACTCTTGACCAAATTTTGGAACAAAGTCTGTTAGAAACAAAAAATTTTTTTGAAAAAGGACCTGTATTTTAGCGCATTCACAGCAAAATGCCCCCCAAAAATTCAAACATGACCCTTGAGCCACTTTTGGGCAATTTTTGAAGAACAAAATGGGCTTTGAAAACAACATTTTTTTTTTAAAAAGGAAACCCGTAGTAATTGCTGGGATTTCCAAAAAACAAAATGCCCAAAAAATTTAAAAAATGACCCTTTTAGCCACTTTTAAAAAGGGGAAGGGGGGGAAAAGCCCTTTAGGGAAACCAAAATTTTTTTAAAAGGACCGTTTTCTTTCTGATTCACAGGGAAAAGACCCCAAAAATTTAAAATATAAAACT
>JAODAL010078329.1:0-12952 GCA_025379985.1 Phyllomedusa bahiana
ACTCAACCCCAAAAAGTGTAATTTTGCCAGTTTTTAAAAGCCCCCAAAACATAAGCTGAAATTACCATTGCGTTATTGTGATCCAAAAACTGTATTTACACCTCCTCTTTTTTTTTAATAAACTTTGGCCACCCGCGAGCAACAAATTTAGCTTTTTTGAACATGGTGGAACAAAAGGTGGTAAGGAGAAGGAGGGGCATAGGAAGTGGGATAGAGGTCTTGATAAGGCTATTTATATGGGTGAGTGGTACATCCGCTACAGGCCCTGCTCCGGGGGGGGGCCCCAAAAAAAGACCCTTTGACCATTAAAAAAGACACCAGTATTAAAAAGGGCACAAATAATGGGGGGAGCCCCTTTCCTATTCCCCGGGGCTCAAGAACTTAACTTCACTCAGCAGGATGGAAAAGTTTAGACGGCAGTCCCAAAATTGGGGGCACCCGAGAACATGCCAATGGGGAACAGGAGGTTTTCCGGTTCGAAAAGATTAGGACAGAACCATTGGGTGGCAGAAAAACGTCAATGGGGAACATGGGGTTTCCCCCCCGGTTCAACAAGATTAGGCGCGGGACCTTTGGGTTTGGCAGCAAGAACATGCCAAGGGAAACATAAAGGTTCCGTTCGACAAGATTAGCAGCAAAAACCCATTGTTGGCAGAAAGAACATGCAAAAGGGGGAACATGGGGGTTTCCCGGGTTCGAAAAATTTGAAAAACAGTATCATTGGTGGCAGAAAGAACAGCAAGGGGGGAAACATGGAGGTTCGGGTTCGAAAAAATTAGGCAGCAGTACAATCGGGGCAGCAAGACCATGCCAATGGAAACACGGGGTTTCAGGTAACAGGCCCTTATCATTTAGTGGTAGTTGAGGGGGGCATTTAAAAATAACAATTTGGGGGGGGCTACAAGGAGAGAGTAAGAGGTGTATGCTGGTTTTTATTTTAGCATGCAAAAGATCTAGAAAAATTTAACTTGACTTTTATATCAACTTTCTTGTTCCCTGTTCTTGTCCAACAAAAACTTCATTTTTTTTTTTTTGGGGCTGTTTTGTTTCGTTTGGTTGTTTTTCTTTAAAGTCCAACAGCTTGAAAGACCCATTACCTGTTCTTTTTAAAGTAGTTTGCCCTTTCCTGGCTGTTCCTGTTTACCATGGTTTGGAGATTGGATTTTGTTTTGGCTTTGTTGTGTGTTTTACCTAGTTTTAATATTTGGCTTGTGGAACAGGAAAGTCCAGATCCTGGGTTCAAGGGTGAAAACCCTTTTTTTTCCTTGATAAAGACGAACAAATTGTTGAAGGGGTATTTTTAAAAAACAAACAAAAAACATAAAAAAAGGGAAAAAAATAATAACCACTAAAAGTAAACAAAGAACTTATGTAGAGCAAAAATTTTATGGGGTGTCAACAATTAAAACATACCTTTATTTATAAATCAAAAACTATAAGTATACATAAACTGCAGAAAACAATATAATGGGAAAAAAAATGTGGGGGAAACAGTAAACTAACCCTAGAGACCCTACCTGACCCAGAGAAAATTACAGGAAAAAAGTCCGTTTGAGGGGCAGGGCCCCTTTTAAAGGGCGTGTTTCCTGTAACTTCTCTACAATTTGCTCTTACAGGTTATTTTTAATTTCATCATATGAGCTTGTTGTGGAGACAAATCCCCTCCCCTCTCTGGAAAGTGAGCAAAGTTTTTTTGGGGTTTTATAAGTTTGTTCGTTTTTCGGATTAGCAAATTTAAAAATTGACAGCAAATCCTATTTCTGTGTTACCTTTACTTAGATCACAACAAAGGCCATGGCATCATATCATTGTAGTCACTTTTTATTCTCCTGCTTCTCGGTACAGGGGATATCTCCCTCAACCCTTTAGTAATAAAATACTTCTTTGGCTTCCAAAAAAAAACCTGTAACTGCATAAGTTCATTCTATATTTTTTTCCCGACCCTTTTAAAAAAGTGCATCGGGAAATTTCCTTATTTGTCTGTAAAAACAACCAATGTTCAAAAACCTTTGCTCTCAAAAATCCCAAAACGTTACCTGTCTTTTATCTACAGTATTGTGCTTTCCGGGCATTTCCCTTTTACCTGATTTGGAGTTTGGATTTTGTTTTGGCTTTTTTTGTTTTTTTTTCCCCTGTTTTTTTTAGTTTGATTAAAACGTTGGAAAATTATTTTTCAGGCGAACTCTAATTTTCTCGGGAAAAATTTTTTTGGGTTTTAATTAAGTAATGTTAAAGTTCGAAGCTGTTAAAAAAAAAACGTCTTTTTTAATTTTCAGCGTTTTTTTGGCATTTTGGGGGGCCATCCAATGTGCAAGCCAGAAGTGTCAAAAATTTTATAGCTGTTGTGTGGGGGCTTTTCACTGGCTGTAAAATCACTGACATGTTATATAATTTTTATTTTAATTGCATTCGAACCCTTTTTTTTAATCACTTTTTCTTTTTTTAACGACGCTTCTGTCTATTGCTTGCATGAGAAAAAAAATTTTTTTTTTAGAATTTTGCGGAAAGCGCTTTTAGATTAGTTAGGTTTAGTTAGGGGGGTGCAGCAAGTTTAGGGAATAAAAGACTTAGATGGGTTTTCCTTTCCCCTACAGCAATTTTTGGGGGTTTTGGGTATTGCGGGCTGCATTTTTACCCCCAGAAGTGTTTATTTTATTATTTCCAAAAAATTTTGGTTTATCTTTTTGCTAAATCACTAACGCCAAAAGGAAAATTTTGCCGATTTTAAGTCCCACATAACGCTGAAATATCCATTGCTTATTGTGATCCACATATGTAAAATATACACACTTCTCTCTTTTTTTATTAAAAATAAAATTGTGCCCCCCGCGAGCTACAATATTTAGTTTTTGAACATGGTGAGAACTAAAGGTGGAAAGGGGAGCAAGGGGGGGCTAGGAATGGAATAAGGTAGTGATAAGGCGTTTTATAGGGGTTTTGGGGTGCAGACGGGCCTAAGGGGCCCCAAAAGCCCCTTTAAACCCATTAGAAGACCCCATATTGAAAATGGCACACGATAAGATGGGGAGCCCCATTTCACAATGCACCGGGCCCTTTAAAAGTTTTAGGGGAAAAAAAGGAACAATTGGTCAGCAAGAAAAATGCCAATGGGAAAATGAAGGGTTGGTTCGACAAGATTAGGCAGCAAGTCTTGTGGAGAAAAACTGCAATGGGGAACAGGAGGTTCCGGTTCGGGAAAAAAAATTTTACAACAAAATATTGGGGGCACAAGAACAGCCAAGGGGGAAATGGGGTTCAGGTTCGACAAAAAGGGAGCAGTAAATCGGTGGCAGCAAGACCCTGCCAAAAAGGGAAACCCTCGAGGTTAGGGTAACAGGCTTAATCAAATTTTGTGGTAGTTAGGTGGAGGCATTTAAAAATAACAATTTGGAGGGGTACAAGGATGAAAAGTAAGAGGGGTTGCTTGTGTTACGTTTTTGATGTTAGATCGCAAAAATTTAAAGACATTGATTTACAGCTTTTTTTGTTACCCGTTTTTAGACACACAAAAACTTATTTGTTATTTTTTTTGATCATTTTTATCTGTTTGGCTTGTTTTTTTCTTTTAAGTCAAAAGCATGTTAGACCTCCATTACCCTTCTCTTTGTCTACAGTAAATTTTGCTTCCCGGTTTGATCTTGCTCACCCTTTGTTGGGGTTGGATTTTGTTTTGGCTTTGTTGTATGTTTTCCCTAGTTTTAAATTTTTTGGTTTTGGAGCGGAGAATCCAAAACCCGGGTCAAGGGGGGAAAATTTTATTCTCCATGACGAAAGACTGATCGCATTGTTGACAGGTTATTTTTATTTCATCTATGAGCTGGTGTGGGACCAAAACCCCCTCCCCCCCGGAAAATCAGCAAAATTTGTTGTGTGCATCAGTTTTTTTAGGCAAAAATGTGTAAAACTCGCTACTCATCTGTCTTTAAAGTCCAGGTCTCGGGAGCACGGCAGGGCGGGTCCTCACCCGAGCAAAACAGCAATTTGAGAAAGCAGCCAGCTTCATCCAAAAACGTGAATTTTGAAGAGTAAAAGTTCCAATACTTTTTTTTCCAACTGGGATAAAACAAAAAAGGAGGATAACTTTCTAACGATGTGGGAAACCGATTTAAACCACTGAAACCATGGTCTGTGATTATTAATCCCTTTTCCTAAATTTTTGAGTGGTCCCCTTCTACATATTGGTTCACTTATACTTTGGCCGTAATAGGTATAAGGTACTGATACAAGAAAAATTATTAAGGAGTTTTCCTCTACGTCTGGTAACAACATTCTTTCAAACAAAACGTAATCAATCTAAAAGAAGTTTCTTAGTTTTGAGTGAGGTGGTTGAACCCAAGCTCGGGGTGCAGCAATACGAGGTTATGAAGTATAACCATATTGGTGGAAGCTAAATACTGATGTTTTTTTACAAAAGTGACTTATAGTTCGGCATTGCAGTTTTTACTAATTGTGCCCTTTTTTAAAAAGTAAAAATTTGCGAAAAATGATTTTTTATTCGCTTTGTTTGAATAGAATGTATACATATTGTAGTTTACAGGGGCACTGCAATACATATATCACACATTCACTGGCAAAAGTTAAAGTTTGACCTGTTTTGGAAGACTGTATCTGTTTAACTGATGTTACAATTATGGGACACGTTAAACAGCGTTTTATAGTGCATTTATATAGTAGTTGATATTTTTGGGCTTTTCTCTTTTCTGTTTTCAAACATATTCTTCTGGGAGCCAAAATGTGTTTTAGAGTGGCCGCCCTTCTAAGGATCAAAGGTTTTTTTTTTGTAAAGTGCTAGTAAGATATGCCAATGTTTCGCTAAAATATTAAAGTTTAAATAAGAACTGCTTTTCCCTTGCTTTGATAGTTTTCACCTTATTTTCTAAGCACTGTTTCTGTTCTAGATTTCTACCTTTATCTATAGCTGCTAGTGTTTTAGGAAACTTTTTTTCTTTTAAATGAACTTGCTATAATCTTATGTTGTCTTTCAAAATTATCATCCTCAGTGCAATTTTTACGAACTCGTCAGATTTGTCAAAAGGGTGTATTTTTCTTCCACTGTATACTGTGCACTTGAAAATTCAAAATAACTATTTGCATCGACCTTCTTGAAAAAGGTTGATGTTACATATCGTGAATTCTTTTTCTGGATACTTAGATCTAAGAACTCTATATGGGTAGTGCTCATATTGGCAGTGAATTTTAACCCCCAATCATTATCATTTAAAATTGATATAAATACTAAAGCTTCCTCGTGTGTCCCCTTCCAAATAAAAAATAGTCTATAAAACGCCTATACAGAACAATGTTTAACATAATTTGCTCGTTGTCATAACTGTATTTCTGTTCAAACTTCACACAAAACAAGGGAATGGACCAGCTTACCCCAAATCGCAGTGGCCTCCGCAGGTATCCCGGTCAGAGCAAACCATGTAGCGTCCCAGGCAATAGAGAAGAGGGGATTACAGTGGTACCAAAAATGTGTAAAATCCCAAAAATTTTTTATTTTTTAAAAAACGAAAAGCCAGGTAACCCAAACAAAGCATAGCACAAAAAAAACCCCTGTAGCGAAGCCGAAAGCGTTTCAGGTTTAACGAATCACCCTTAATCATGGCATGCTGTACGCACCACAAAGACTAATATATATACTAAAACAAACGCGGTTTTAAACATTGTCACCTGCCTTCAGCCGTTCCACGCCGCCGGACGCCACTAACGCCCCCTTCGGTATTACAGCCCCTGTAACTAAGGTCCGGCACTGGACGCTAGCGTACCAAAGGGCATCCCAGGAAGTGACGCGCATGTCACCGGAAGTAGCGTAAGGCGACCGATAGCGTGGAGTGGTATGTCGTGCGGCGTCTCAGAAAGTGGAACTTGCCGTAGTCATGGTGATAGATACCAGGCGGCAACGCATCACCAGGGGAGGCGGGCCCAAAAGAACTTTACCACGCCAATCCCCGTAGACAAAGCGCTGGCCGGAAACCCAAAACCCCTGGAGACAGATAGCAGAGAACAGCGATACTATTATTAAAAAATCTGAAAACAAAAAAGTTGACATACATTATTAACAGGCTGTAAATCGGGACCCAAATTCATGTAGACAACATTGAAAAAAATCCATATATGAAACGTACCCTTTTGATTCAATTTGGGAACAAAAATTAACTTGGACATAGGAAATTCCAGTACTTGGGCCCTGAGAGGAAAAACACCTATAGTGCTCAAAGCCTATATAGGAACAGTGGATTCCCTCCCCCTTCCCCCCGGGGAAAACGGCGGGGGGGAGAAAATCCCGCACATTACCGGGGGCAAAAACCTGTGCGGTACGGTGGATCGGGCCCCGCAAGCGGTGGTAGTTAAGCAGCAAGGGAACGGAGTCTAAGTGCCCCCGGTTTTTCCCCCCAAGGGCCCGCCGCGCGGGTGGATTGCCCCCGGCGTGGCTTAACCAGGTCGTTACCCCTAAACGTGATTGCTTCCCCGGTGGCGGCCGGGGGGGTACTGCGTGGTACGGGATCGAAACCCCAAAGGCTTAGTCGGGGAAAGGAAAGGGGTCAGGGCAGGCGGCAGAGGTTCGTGGTAAAGGGCAGGCAGGGGTGGGCAGGCGGAAAACAGGGGCGGGAAAAAGTACGGAAGGACGGTAAACGGATAAGCAATATGGACATAGGAACCCAAACCTCACAAGCCCCCAACAATTGGAACGGTGGGGGGGCGGAAAATTAATGGACCAGCGTCCGGCAAAAAAAAAAATTTAAACCGGGAAAATGGCCTTTTTAAAAATTTAAACCCCCGTCCGGGGCGGCGCTAGGGGCGCCCATGCGACGACGGCGGGACAGACAGGAGCGCGTTCACCGAGGGGGAAAGGTAAGTGACCCGGCGTGGGAGAGGGTGGCGCGGGTGACCGCAATGCCCGCGCCCCCCCCTGGCGGGCGGGGAAGGGGCAGGGGCGCGGTGCCCCGGCCGCCATGACAGTCCCCCCCCCCCCCCCTTAGGTCTCCCCTCTTCTTTTGACCTAGCCAGGAGATCGGGGGAACAATTCCCTTGGGCCCCCCCACGAACGCTCCCTCGGCCCGAACCCCCTTCCAGTGTGAGAAAAACCCCGTTTTCCCCCCACGGGTTTTGTGCCGCCCCCTCCTTTGACCTAAAATTTTCCCCGTTCGGCCACGGGAGAAGGGCAACAGTTAGGGAGAAGCGATTAAGCACCAGGCTTGAGGAGCAGAAATGGAAGGCTTTTGGGCACGCAAGTGGGAGGCAAGGGGCTTGTAGGAGCCCGGGGGTTAAGCTACAAAGTCCCCACAAAAGGCCCAAAATTTTTTGGGGCCCAAATTGTAGCTGGGTACCTTGAAACGGATGTATTGGCCCGTAGCCAACCCTTCCCCTGGCTTAAAATAAGGGGGAAGGGTCTCCGGTACCTTCGGCCTGAACCCTTAGTAGAGGGAAGCCTAAGAAAGGGCCGAGAGTGACCTCCCAGAGTGACTTGATGCTGACTTGGGGCATCCACGGCGGAAACGTGACACAAGCGGCTAGGGGGAGAGGTGGCGGGGAGTAACCCCAAACACAAAAAAAAGGGGGCGGTTTTTAGCAACTCCGAGTCAGGGAATTGAAAGAAATTCCGCCGGGGGAAAAGGTCAGCCCAAATTTATCTTGCCGGGCAGACCAAAAAGTCACAGATAAGCCTAAATTTGGTTGACCCTCTCCCCCTGCCCGTTGGTCTGGGGTGGTACGAAGACAAAAAAGTCCAGCTGGACCCGTAACTGAGTACAAGAGCCCCCCAGAACTTAGAACAAAATGGACCCCCTATCAGAGGTGATGTGCGGGGGGACCCCATGAACCGAAAGATATGGGGGAAGAAGAGTGGGGCTGGGGCACAGGGAAAACCCGGGCAAGGGGGACAAAATACCATCTTGGAAAACCTGTCAACCCCACCCAAATGACCGTGTTTCCGGATGAGGCCGGAGGCGTGAAAAAGTCCATAGCAAAATGGGTTCCCACGGCTTCTCAGGCACAGGGAGAGGCGAAGCGACCCGGGGGTCTGAGGCGAGGGACCTTTTTACGAGCACAAGAGGCACAGGAGAGACAAAGTCCCCGAAGTTTGATGAGAGGGGGCCCCAGATATCGGGAGATGAATTTTACAAATTGGGAAATCCAGGATGGCCGCTTTTGGGGGACGAATGCCCCCATTTAAGGATTCTGAGGCAAAGCAGGAGGGATAGGCTTCCCGGAGGTCCTGTAAAGGTTTCACAGGAGCAGCAGCCAAAAGCCTTCCCGGAGGAAAAAGTGGTAGGGGCGGCTCCAAGCCAACCGTATCGAGGTTCTGGAGGGGCGTCTGCCCTGACTTTTTTTCAGGGGGTAAAATGTGGGAAGAAATTAAAACGACAAAAAAAGCGACCAACTGGCTTGTCGGGGATTCAAAACGCTGGGCAGATTGAGATGAGAAGGTTTTGTGATCCTGTTATTTCGATGGGGTTGAGAGCCCCTTCCCCGAGGGAGCCTTCTTTAGGGCCAATTTTTGCAAGGGTTCCCGGCCCCCAATGGTGTAGTTGCGCTCGTGGGGTGAAGGTCTTGGAGAAAAACCCCAAGTTCGAACTTTCCCAGGAGTTTCTGAAAAAGAAGGGCACCGGCCCCAATGAGGAGGCACGACTTCAAGACAAAGGGCGCTGGGGGTCCGGCGAGAGAGAAAGGGGCGGAAGCGAATGCGGTTTTCAACGTTTTAACGCCTCTTGGCCCGGGCGGCCCCTTTGGGGGCGGACCCTTCTTGGGAGGGCAACCAAAGGGGGCCCCCAGAGATGAGAACTGAGGAAAAATTGCCTATAATGTTGGCAAACCTACCCAAAACCCGGGTGAAAAGGCCCGAAAAAGGGCCCACTGGACGAGCCTTGCAGGCGGCGAAGCTTGGTGGGGTCCATTGAACCCCCTTTTCTGACACGATTTTTTCCCTAAAAAGGGCATGAGGGACGTTCAAACAGCACTTTCCAGCTTTGGCATAAATTGGTGACTCGGAGGCGTCTGAGCCCTGGGGGCGTGGTGACGGTGGGTCTCCCGGCTGGGAAAAAAATGAGAATGTCATCCAGAAGACAATAACACAAACGTATAAAAGGTCCCGGAAGATCTCATTCCAAAATTTTGGAATACACTGGAGGTTTCAGAGACCAAATGGGATGACGAGATCTCGAAATGGCCATACGGGGGGTTTTAAAAGGTTTTTCCCCCTCGTCACCCTCTCGTATGCGAATAGATTGTAAGCTCCCCGGAGTCAATTTAGAAAAAATTTTTGCGCCCCGAAGGCGGTCAAAAAGCTCGGAGATCAAAGGCAGGGGATACCGATTCTTGATGTTATTTTGTTCAGGCCCCGGTAACGTACAGGGCCCAAGGGTCCCTCTTTCTTTTTCGACGAAAAAGAAAACCCGGGCCCCCCAGGTGATGAAAAACTTATATGAAACCCCTTTGGGAGGGCTCTGGGGTATAGTCGGCTAGCCTTGTCTCCGGGGCGGAAAGGGGTAAAACCTGCCCCGGGAGGGATCCCCCAGGCTGCAGATCAATAGGGCAATGAAGGGCCTTTCGGAGGCAAAGATTCGGCCCGTTTCTCGGGAAAAAAACAGCTTTAGTCCCGGTAAAAGGAGCAGGGGAGACCTGGCAGGACTTGTTGGTTTGGTAACGGCAATCTGAAGGGGCGGGCGGATGCCCCAAGCATCGTGATGAAGGGGACCCCAAGGGTCTGCTGGTTCCAATTCAGGGTCGGGCATGCTTTGCAACCGGGGAGGCCCAGGAGGATCTCAGAAGAGGACCGAGGCAGTAGAAGAACTTATAGATTCCTGATGTAACCCCCATCTAAAATGAGGGGCGCAGGCAGAACCGAAAGGATCCTTGAGGCATTGCCACTGACAGAGGACACGAACAAGGGTTTCTGCGGAGGTCACTGGGAAACCGGTACTGAGACACCAGTGCTTGGGTAATGAATTTTCCCCGGGGGACCCCCAATCCAGGAAGAGGTGGTCTGGGAAAGGGGCTGGTCCCGGGGGGTTCCCCAAAGAAAACCAAAGGGTCAGCGGGAGAGGCCCCCACTGACACCAGGGTTGCCCGTCCTACGAGCCCTAGGTGCGGAAATTTCCCGGGGGGGCACCGGGAGTTTAAGAATGATGGGGGCCGCGCAGTAGAAGCACAACCCGTGAGGTCGGGTTGCGAGCGTTCCTCCTGGGTCAGATTGCCTTTCCACCCGCATAGGCGTCCTCAAGAACGTTGGCGGGGGAAAGTGGAGGGCGTTGGAAACAGGGACGGGGAGGTTGCCGGCGTGTGGGTGGCTCGGTTGGAGACGGAGCTCCCCTTTTTCTCGGCGAACCGGATAACGTCCCGGGGGGCCAACCGAATCCGTTCGTCCAGGAGGTGGGGGAGGTCGCGTCCCGCGAGTGTCCTTTTGCGTCCCGAAAGGCCTTCCAAAAGAGCCAAACCCGAGCCCGTTGTTTTCCAGGTGTTCCGAGGTAAGTGCGGAACTGCACAGAGTAGTGTCCCCAGTGGAGTGCCCCGTCGGGGGCGGGGAATTGCGGCGGAGGAGGTCGCCGGTTCCCCCAAAGAAAGGGCCGGAACCCTGGAGGAAGGCTTGAAAATTAGCCGTTAGCGGGTTCCTCGGTCCCCCGCGGAGTGGCCCCCGGCCAGAGCTTCGCCAGTTTGGAGGTAATAATGAAGCGACTTTAGCCCCTCATGGGAAAATTTATGCCCCGCTCTCGATGTGTATAGAACATGCCTGATTAAACCCTTTCATTCTTGGGGGGCCCATCAAACGGCGGGGAGCGGAGATGCGAGAAAAGGGCCCGGTGCCAGGCAGGAGGAGCGAGGCTGCAGGGGGGCAAATGGTGAGGTGGGACGGCGCGGCCGCAGGGGAGGGGGCGAGCCGGAGGTCTGCATCATGGCGCGAGCGGTCGATGGCTGATTCTGCGGGGACGGCTGTCGAACGTCCCGGAGTTCGGGGGGAAAGGCCCGGGGAATCCATGGCCGATTGTCTTTACGGTACGGTGGATCCGCTGGCCACCGCAAGGGTGGGGGAGTTAAGCCAGCCGGGAACGGGGTCTAAGTAGCCCCCCGGTTTTCACCGAGCCCGCCCCAAAACGGATGGACTTGCTCGGCGTGAGGTCCCGGGATTACGCCTGGTGTTGTTGCGGTGGCGGGGCCGGGTTACTGGTGGACAATGAATCCAAAAGGGGTAGTCAGGAACAGGCAGAGGGTCAGGGGAGGGGGCAGAGGGTTTGTGGGAGAGGCAGGCCGACGGTCCGGGCGGCGGCAAACAGGCAAGGTAGGAAAGTTCGGAACGGACTGGGAACGGATAACAAATGGACACAGACACCCAAAATCTCACAAAGCACACCAACAGTCTGGCAAACAGGGGCCGGGGGCGGGTACATTAATGGCCAGCGTCCGGAATAAGCCATTTTCCGGGGCATGGCCTTTAAAAAATTTAAAACAGCCGTCGCGCGCGTAGGGGGGGGCCCATGGAAAAAACGGCGGGAAGACGGGCCCGTTACCGGGCGGGGCGGGAAGTGGCCGGGGTGGGGGGGGGTGGCGGGTGACCGCAATCCCCCGCCCCGGCCCTGGCGGCAGGGAAGCGGTGCAGGGGGGGCGGTGCCGCGGCCGCCATGACAACGCGCCGTGGGTAAGAAGTCTATGGGGCGGGGGGCGCCGCCCCCGCGCCCCCGGTCGCACCCCCCTTTTTTCAAGCCAAAAATTTCGAGCGCATCCTCCCCAATTTTCGGCTTGAATAAGCCGTGTAACACGGGCTTACAGGAAAGTCATAATGATCAATGGGAACAGGAGGGCTCCTGCATGATCAATGTGGAAATCCGGGGGTTTGATATACAGCCAGGCTCTGCTACATGGCTTGATCCCACCTTTAAAACCCAAAACATTTATGAACCCTAAAAATAAATTAAATGTACACAAAAAAAAACAGGGCCCAGTAAAAAAAATTTCTAATGTAAGACTTTTTTTGTTGCCCATCGCAACCAATCTGCTCCATTTTTCATTTCATATGTGCCTGAAAAATGAAAAGTCTTATTGGTTCTTTGGGCAACCCAAAAAAGTCTTAACCAAGACAGTTTTCATACATGCCCCCATAAGGATTACCTTTTCATAACTTACCCTTATAAAAAAGTTGGTTTTTATACTACCACTTTCGAACACCAAAAAAAAAAAAAAAACAAAGTGAACATATATGAAAAAATGGCGCAGACTAGACAGTCAACTTCTCAGTATAAGTTAGAGTACCTTTGACAGATGTTCAAAGGTCTCACAGCCTTTATAAATGGTCCCACTGTGAGACAAAAAAATGCCCAAAATTTATTCAGCCTTGCCCCTTATGAAAATTGGAACGGGTAGACACCCTTTTGCGCTACATTTTGTTGAGCTACATTCATAAATGTGTCTTATCTTATGAATCTGGACACACATGCTAATGTCTAATGCATACAAAACTATCAAGAGTGCCAGACATGCGCCCATTTTTGGCGAAAGACCTAAAAATATTTTGGACAAAAAATTGTCAAACAAAAAAAATTAAACATGAAAAACAATAGCAAAATTGCAGTGTGTTTTTCCATTCTCTCCCACAAAGAGTTAATAAAAATTTTTCAATAATTTTATCTCCTTATCAATATACAACAGCAAAACACATTTTAAAGGGAATTTTAAAACCCGTCCTTAGAAGGGGTGTCTTTTTAAAAATTTTTTAATATCAAGAATTTGTGCCACTGTTATCTGAAAAAAATTAGTTCTATGTCATATCTTTAAAAGGAATCATTCCCAACTACGTTTTCCCTTGTGTTTAGCTTTCCTTCCGAGTGTCAATAGAATGGGGAAGGCCACTTTATCTGACATTTTTTTGGTTGCCTAGATTTAGTGTTACAGCAAATTTTCCTTGATCGTCTTTAAAGGGGTTGTCCGTACAATATTGGGTTTTAATTAAAGATCTTTAAAA
>JAODAL010078330.1:0-12952 GCA_025379985.1 Phyllomedusa bahiana
GGGAAACAAAGCCCCAGTCTGCGGGGGAAAGAAACTGCACATGTGCACAATACTGATTAACAATCACGCCTATTCATGAGAGGAGCGATTGCTTAGTATAAACTGCACGACGGATAAAACCCAGTTCACACCAGCATGCACAAGAGCTGCAGTACCATACAGAGTAGATTGCTCAAGTGCAAAAATACTGATAAACCACCACTCACATTCCTACTATCCATCTAGAGGGAGGTTGCTTGCAGGCTCGGACTGGCCCACAGGGGAATAGCTGAAACCCCCGGTGGGCCCCTGAGCATGGTAGACCTGGAGTTTTTTTTAACTGTATATAAATCCTCAAGAGAGGAAAAAAAAGCAAAGAAAGAGAGGCAGAAAGCAAGAAGCAGAGTATAGGCAGCATCTACAGTCAATTACAGTAGCTGTAGAGTGGGCCCCTATAATACACTCCACCGGTGGGCCCAGAAACAGCTCAACTCTTGGGCCCCTAGAATCCACTTCACCTGTGGGCCCTAGGCACCCCAGTCCGACACTGGTTGCTTGTATTACAATCACACATAGATAAGGCTTAGGGTACTTTCACATGGAGCGTTTTTGTGCAGAAAGGCACAGTAATTAATGCTGTACATTTCTCCACAAAAACGCATCCAAAAACACTCCAAGTGAAAGCACCCTTAGATAGGGTGCCAGTTATATGTTTACATTTGGTGTAACATGCTAGCTTACAATCAATTAATGACACCCATGCTATTTAATTAACAGCTTGCCCAATATTTTCTAAGTGCCCAACACAAGATACTTTTAAACTGGTAGTTTCAGCTTAAAAAGGGGGAGGAATCTCCCGAAACGTCGCGCGCGTGCGTGGTGAAGGCCCGCCTGTCTGCTTGCTGAAGCTCCAAGCTGAGACGCTGGAGCTGCTATGCCGGAGAGGCACGAAAAACATATATTATGCATGGACTTTGCAGGACTGTTGGCCACATACTGCTCAACATAGCTAAACGCAAGTAACCCACTGTAATTGTTTTAGTGGTTGTTCTTGGTTTTTAATAAATTACAAAGTTGTTACTATTTATATCCACTGAAAGTTTATGTGCGTGCAACACAAGATACTGACATCCCCTGCAAAATACTGCAGAGTCCAGATGTTAGGTGGAAGTAGGCAAGTAAAAAATACATAAGGTGACATGTCCGAAAACTGGCGGCGCCACGGCAGTGTTTAGGCGCATTAAATCAGTGTAAAGTTCACCAGAAAGTCTGATCCTCTCAAAAATCTGGCGTCGGGAAAACTTAATGCACCTAATAAGGCGCATTGCGCAAGTCACAGCGCATAGCTTATCATTGGCAGTGTATATAATGCGCCTTTCGAGGCCCATTGCGCAATGGAAGTGCATAACGTATCATTACTAGTGTATGTAATGTGCCTCAATAGAAGCATTGCGTTATGGAGGCGCACGGCGTATCATTTTTATGCGCATTACAATGTGTCGTGCCCGGTGTATAATGCATCTAGTTTGGGCGTATGACACTTCATTTATGGTGTCAAAAGTGGTTTTGGCGCAAAATAGACCAAAAAACTGGCGTTGGCGTGTTGGTACATGTTGCCCATAGTTAGTAAGGCCGAAAAAGACAGACGTCCATCCAGTTCAGCCTATTTTCCTATAATGTTGATCCATTGGAAGGCAAAAAACCCCCATGAGGCAGAAGCCAATTGTCCTCATTTTAGGGGGAAAATTCCTTCCCGACTCCAATCTGGAAATCAGAATAAATACCTGGATCAACGACCCTTCTCCAGAATCCTAGTCAATATAACTTGTTATATTATTACACTATAGAAATGCATCCAGACCCTTTTTGAACTCTGTTAGTGAATTCACCATGACAATATCCTCCGGCAGAGAATTCCACAGTCTCACTGCTCTTACAGTAAAGAATCCCTTTCTATGTTTATGTAGAAACATTATTTCCTCAAGACATAGAGGATGCCCCCTTGTTCCAGATACAGTCCTGGGTATAAATAGTTCTATATATTGATCTTTGATATATTTACACATATTTATTATGTCCCCCCGAAGCCGTCTTTTCTCTAAATAACTCTAATCTTGCTAATCTTTCTGGATATTGCAGTCCACCCAGTCCTTTATTTTTGTTGCCCACCTTTGTAATTGTTCAAGCTCTACAATGTCTTTCCTGTGCACTGGTGCCCAAAACTGTACACAGTATTCCATGTGTGGTTTAACCAGTGACTTGTATAATGGTAGAATGATGTTTTGCAAAAACATATATATATCGTTTGAAGCCTATAAAAGTAGTTTTTTAAGCGTTTTATTGGCAAAGAAAGATTTACAAAATAGAAGTGTGAAGGAGCCCATACACAGGCTATACAGCAAAACAATAAAACACTATTACTATAGCTGAGGTTAACTTGATGTGGTTGCTCATCTGTCGACGATTTTTTTTTTCACTAATTGAAGCAAAATACTGATACATGCTTTTCTTCTTAGCCGTTTTTATTTTCTGATTGATTTTTAGTTTTTGTTGTCTGTTATTGGGCAACCATCTTGCCTGAGCTACTTTTAACAGCATTTAGAGAGGTGCTTTACAGCAGCTTTATGGACATAAGAGCCTGTGAACGGGAGGGGCCCATTGACTTCTATAGGAGAATTTTCTAGTCATGCTCTGTGGCCTGGAAAGAAGTCAGTTTGCACGGAGAGGGAGAGGGTGAGCTGTGACTATCTGCTATTGTGACTGGTGGATCCTGTGTTATCTATTCACATTGGTGTCACCTCTCAGTGTAACCCTGCCTGTGCTAATAATGAGGAGACGGCTGAAAAGTTTTCTCTACTAAACAGGAAGTGTCGGATTATTGTTAGGCCTAGTGGCCAAAATAGAAGCTGCAGGATTTCAGGATTTTTTAAAATATTGATAGTGAGATCTAAAATAAATAAAACACAGTCAAAAATTCTTACAAAATGTCTTTAACATAAAAACATGAGTTATGCGTTGTCATTTTCTGATGACATTTTGCCATTTTACATACATTAGGGTTTATTCATGAAAAGAAGGGTTTTGACAGCTGATAACTGATTTCTATAGACAATGTCTTCCTGTTACTTTGTACTGTTGTTATACAGTGCTGGCTATCTGTGTTGTTTTTTTCCCCACAATTTAAATGTTGGTCTCTTAAAGCAATTTCTCGCATCATCCCAGATGGTGAAATTATCAGAACAGTACAATATATCTAGAGGTTTCCAAGTGATGTTCCAGAATTGGGGAAGTCCTGCCAGGGAACAAAAGCTATGTTTCTCTAACATGTTAGAATAACATATAAGTGCATACAGCTTTGTCCAGGGCAAGTTTTCTAAAGTGCTCACATGTTGCATGTGTCAGTTCATGTGAACAAACCTTTAGGACAAGACCACACAATGCGATTGAGTTGCGGATTCTATCTGCAGATTGACAAGTTTCTATATTTGTTAATGAAAAAAACACAATGTAATGTTGACTGTGTTCAGGATTTCTTTTTCATGTCCCTGTGTTAGCCACGTACTTTAACTGTTTCATCCGCATGCAAATCTTGTCCGCAACTATTAATAGGTTAACCGAACCGTGTGCAGTTGAGGCAGCAGTAAAGAACCATCTTCTGCAGATCCTTAGTGGGCCCCCTCAATCTCTGGATCCCACAGCAGCTGCTATGGATACAGTTATACCTATGTTATCACAGAAACATCAAATGACAATGTCTGCAAATGACAAAATAATAGTAATGGAAAAAAAAACAAATGACAAAATGACTACTAGAAAAAGAACAGATATAAGACACTTAGTAACTTACAAATACAAGCTACAAACACATTCGCAATGTCTAGCCTCAATCTGAGGGTGAAGCCACACAAGTGGCCAAGTCCACAGCCCATGCCACTGCCCATTGCGGCATGTGACACTGGCATACTCTTGCAGTTATTAGCGGCCACATGGGGGCATGACTCTTAACCACATTATGGCCGCATTGATTCCATGCTGGGTATTTTTTATATTCTTGTTTTCTTATTGTGAACTACAGTTGAAACCAGAAGTTTACATACACTGTATAAAGACACATATGCATGTTTTTCTCACCATCTGACATGAAATCAGAATAAATCTTATAGGTCAATTAGGAACCAAAATTATTTATTTTTACCAAATACCAGAATAATGATAGATAATTTTTAAAGCATTTTTATTACTTTCTGCAAAGTCAAAAGTTTACATACATTTCATTTCATTATTTGGTAGCATTGCTCATAAACTGTATGACTTGGGTCTTCTCACAATAGTTGGTAGGAAGTTTGGCCCATTCCTTCTGACGGAACTAGTGTAACTGAGCCATGTTTGTAGGTAACATTGCTCGCACCGCTTTTCAGCTTAGCCCATAAATTTTCACTAGGATTGAGATCAGGGCTTTGTGATGGCCACTCCAAAACATTGACTTGGTTATCCTTAAGCTACTTTGCAACCAGTTTGGCAGTAGCTTTGGGTCATTGTCCATTTGGAAGACCCATTTCCACCCAAACTTTAACTTCCTAGCTGATGTCTTGAGATGTTGCTTCCTACATAATCTTCTTTCCTCATGCTGCCATCTATTTTGTGAAGTGCACAGTCCCTCCTGTAGCAAAACAAACACCACAACATGATGCTGCCACCTCTGTGTTTCACAGTTGGGATGGTGTTCTTAGGCTTTCAAGTTTCTCCCTTTTTCCTCTAAATGTAAAGATGATCATTGTGGCCAAACAGTTCAATTTTAGTTTCATCAGACCATAGGACATGTCTCCAAAAATGTAGGTCTTTGTTCCTGTGTGCATTTTCATTTACATTAATCTAGCTTTTATATGTTTCTTTTGGAGTAATGGCTTCTTCCTGGCAGAGTGGCCTTTCAGCCAATTTTGATACACTACTCGTTTCACTGTGGATAATGACACAATCTTACCAGCATCTTCACAAGGTCTTTTGCTTTTGTTCTTGGGTTGATATGCACATGTTGGAACAAAGCACGTTCATCTCTGAGACACAGAACCCGTCTCTTTCCTGAGTGGTTTTATGGCTAGACATTCCCATCTTGTTTGTACTTGTGTAAAGTTGTTTGTACAGATGAATGAGGCACCTTCAGGTACCTGGAAATTGCACCCATGAATGAACCACAATTCTCTTTCTGATATCTTGGCTGATTTCTTTAGACTCTCCCATGATGTTACACACAGAAGCAGTGTGTTTCTGGTGTTATTCAAAATACATCCACATTAACTCAGATGTTGCCAATAAACCTGCCAGAAGCGTCCAAAGACATGACATCATCATGTGGGCTGTTCCAAATAGTTTAAAGGCATAGTAACACTAGTGTATGTAAATTTTTACATTTGCAGAAAGTAATAAAAATGCCTTAAATAATTCTCTCTCATTATTCTGGCATTTGGCAAATATAAATAATTTTGGTTCCTAATTGACCTAAAACGGGTAAGGTTTATCTGATTTCATGTCAGATAGTGAGAAAAACATGTATATGTGTCTTTTTATATAGTGTATGTAAACTTCTGGTTTCAACTGTACATTTGAAAAGTTAGCCTAACAGTAGCAATAAAGCAAATGTGTCAAGCACAAGGCCTGTGGACTGGAGCGTGCCCACCACATTACTTTATGAGGCCGGTGAGGGGTTAGACACAGAAAACAGGGATGAACAAGGTCCAGACAAAGAAGGATCGGCTCTCCACTTTCACTGGAGGATGCAGCCAGAGCTTTGGATAGGTGGTGTTGACAGCACTGCAGGATTCCGAGCTATGCCACACACCTTCATACAGCTCTGTTTAGCAACTCACAGGTGGGGGCACAGCTCTGACAGCTCTACCCTAGTCACACCCCAAAAGCCCTCCAACAACCCTTTGAGGGGAGCTGTAAGGGCGCGTTCACACAGTAAGGGACAAATACCGGTCGGTTTATCCGACCGGTATTTGTCTTGTTTTGCGGCCGTCCCCACAAAAACCGGACGGAAGAATGTGCATCACGGACCTGGCCCTCTCCTGGATCTCTTCATACCTCTCTGAACGGACATTCAGTGTCTCTCACTCCTGCACTACCTCCTCCTCCCACCTGCTCTCTGTTGGTGTACCTCAGGGGTCTGTCCTGGGCCCACTCCTCTTCTCTATCTAGACTCTTGGTCTGGGTCAGCTCATAGCCTCGCATGGCTTTAACTACCACCTGTACACGGACGACACCCAGCTTTATATCTCCGGTCCTGACATTAACTCCCTTCTCTCCCGGATCCCAAAATGCCTATCATCCATTTCCTCCTTTTCCTCCCGTCGCTTAAAACTAAATGTAGATAAAACAGAATTCATCATCTTTCCACCGTCCCTCTCTCTCCCTCCACCTGATCTCTCTATCACTGCTAATGGCCACACCCTCTCACCAGCTCCACAAGTCCGCTGCCTTGGGATAACCTTTGACTCCTCTTTATCCTTCAAACCGCACATCCAAGCCCTCACCTCTGCCTGCCGCCTCCACCTGAAAAATATTTCATGCATCCGCCCATTCCTCAACTCTGACACTACTAAAACGCTAGTCCACGCCCTCGTCATCTCCCGCCTTGACTACTGCAACATCCTCCTCTGTGGCCTCCCAGTTAACACCCTCGCTCCCCTCCAATCCATCCTAAACTCTGCTGCCCGTCTGATTCACCTCTCTCCTCGCTACTCCTCTGCCGCTCCCCTCTGCCAATCCCTTCACTGGCTACCCAATTGCCCAACGAATTCAGTTCAAATTACAAACCCCTGACCTACAAGGCTCTCCAAAACCTCTCCCCTCCCATACATCTCTGCCCTAATTTCCAAAGATACCTCCCTCAGCAATCTCCGCTCCTACAGGCCCTTCTCCTCTGCTCCCTCTCATCAGCTCCTCACATAACCGTCTCCAAGACTTCTCCTGCTTCACCCACACTCTGGAACTCCTTAACCCAAAACATCAGACTCTCCCCAACTTTCACCAGTTTCAAAAGCAACCTGAAAAACCCATCTCTTCAGGATAGCCTACAACCACACAAACCCCCACCACCACTCCCACCGGCCCGCAAGCATGTCTGCCCCACACCTTCTGTCTCTCCCCTTCTTTCCTTGTAGATTGTAAGCCCTCTCGGCAGGGTCCTCTTTCCTCTCTGTTTCAGTTACTAGTCATTTTTGTCACCATTGTATTTGTTAAAACATTTGTTATGTATGTAATTCCCCTTAAATGTACAGCGCCCTGGAATTAATGGCGCTCTAAAATAAATAATAATAATAAAAATAATAATAATGTGCATGTAGAATGTTTCGCGGGTGGCCCGCAGGCAGAAAAAACGGGCGGAAAACCCGTGCAGCGGGGACTGCTGCACGGCTTTTCTATAGGAGCCCATTGTGCTACTTTTCGGCCGGTTTTTCAGGCGGTCTGCAAAACCGCAAACCGCCTGAAAAATTGGCCGAAAACCCGTGCCATGGGGACATGCCCCAATACTGATGTGGCTCTCGGTAAAATAAGTTTAACCCCTTAACCCACCTTGACGTATGGGTACAGCTGCCCGTTCTCATTTGCCCCACTTCCGGCCCCAGGCAGGAAGTGGGGAAAACGCCATCTTGGTACAGCCTGATGCATTGTGTATGCCAGTGATTTTCAACCAGTGTGCCGCGGCACACTAGTGTGCCGCGACACATGGTCGGGTGTGCCGCGGGGAAAGTTCCCCAAACTATGGTGCGCCCTGTGTTTTGTTCAGGGCCGTTCCTAGGGGCGGGCCAGGGCGTGCGGTCGCCCGGGGCGCCGAGGCTCCGCTCACCCGCGGGGGCGCTGCCCGGGCCCCTGCCCGCCCGGAGGAGCGCCCCTGACTCTTGCGACTGTTTTATAACAGCCGCGCAGAGCCAGCAGCTGCAGGGAGGAGGCGGGACGGATCGTTCCTGTCCTGACTCCTCCGCTGTATCAGCTTCACAGGGGGCGCACAGCTCACCGCGCCCCCTGTGATGCTGGGTCTCCTCGGCTGGCAGCTCTGCCACCGATGAGACCCTGGGAGCTGCGTGCAGCGTTCGCAGCGTGATGACGTCACTCTGCTTACACCGCTCAGCAGCTCCCTGCTGAGCAGGTCTGGACCGGGAGGCGTGGACTGAGGTGAGTAGGGGTTTGTTATTTTATAATTACTTACAGGGGCATCTTTGGCTACAAGAGGGGCACACTGGCTACAATGGGGGCATCCTGGCTACAAGGGGGGCACACTGGCTACAAGGGGGGCACCCTGGCTACAAGAGGGGCATCCGGCTACAAGGGGGGCACACTGGCTACAATAGGGGCATCCTGGCTACAAGGGGGCACACTGGCTACAATGGGGGGAACAATGGATAAAAGGGGGGCACACTGGTTACAAAGGGGCATCCTGGCTACAATGAGGGCACACTGGCTACAAGGGGGCACACTGGCTACAATGGGGGCATCACTGGCTACAAGGGGGGCATCACTGGCTACAAGGGGGGCACACTGGCTACAAGGGGGGCATCACTGGCTACAAGGGGGGCATCACTGGCTGCAAGGGGGGATCACTGGCTACAGGGGGGGCATCACTGGCTACAATGGAGGCACATTGGCTACAGGGGTGGGCATCTCTGGCTAGAATCGATATTATTAACTATATGTATAATATGTACTGTTTTAGTGTCATTTTGTGCCATTTTGGTTGGTGGTGTGCCCCGGGATTTTTTAAGTGTAAAAAGTGTGCCGCGGCTCAAAAAAGGTTGAAAATCACTGGTCTATGTAATGCATTAGGCTGTATTAACAATCGCGCCCCCTAGTGGTGAAGTTCCCTAGGTGGACTCAATGTTAAAGTTAAAAAAAAAAGTTTTAAAGTATAAAAAAAATTAAATAGTATTATAAGTTCAAATCACCCCCCTTTCGCCATTTTACAAATAAAAAAAATAAAATAACAAAAAAGTTACACATATTTGGTATCGGCGTGTTAGAAAAAGTCCGATCTATAAAAATATAACATCAATTATCCCATACACTGAACACCGTAGAAGAAAAAAAATTCCAAACACTAAAATTGCGTTTTTTTGGTAATTTCATGTCCTATAAAAATTGGAATAAAAGTGATCAAAAAAGTCTCATGCATTCCAAACTGCTAGCACTAAAACGGACACTTCATCCCGCAAAAAGTGCCACCTCACTGACGTCCGTAGGTGTTAGTACAAACAATTTATTGGTCGCACAAAACGGCGCCGCGGTGCAAATTTCAAATATAGAAAATGTTTGGAATTTTTTTACGCCACCAAAACATAATCGAAACCATACATGTTTGGTATTACTGGATGCGTATAAACCTGTAGAATACAGATAACTCATCATTTTTACTGAAGATTGAACGCTGCAAAAACAAAACTCCCGGAAACATGGCGCAAGTAAATTTTTTTTCACATTTTGCCCCACTTCGAATTTTTTTGCGGTTTCCCAGTATATTCTATGGTACTATGAATAACAACACTGGAAAGTACATCTTGTCCCGCAAAATAAGAGCCTACATATGTCTATGTAGGTGGAAAAATAACAACGTTATGGCTTTTTGAAGGCGAGGAGGAGAAAAATGAAGAGTAATATTTTTTTTCTTTGGAAGTGTTAAAGGGTTAACAACCCTGCTATAAAGGATTTTTTAAACCGTATTACAATTCATGCTGTATACCATGCTTTCAAACACACTGTATACATAATACTATTTGGCAATCATTTTCTTGTAATGGATTTTATATGTGTAAACGATGGGCAAAAACATGGCACATTGCTTCCTTCAGTCATGGGCAGAACATTTTTATTCTAGGAGTTTATATAGACACGTTGACTGATGGCTAGGTTCACACGGCTGATTCACGCCGTAATTGCGGGACGGATTTCAGCCGTATTTGAGCGCAGTACGGCGTGCAATACGGACTGAAATCTGTCCCAAAATCAGCCGTGTGAACATAGCCATAAAGAGGATCTGCTGTATGAAAAGTTTAGCAATCACTGACTGGCCCTACCCTCTGCTGTACCTAAGGTTCCCCCCCAAATAGTACAATCCCCACACTTTGTGGCACTGGGTGTGAATATTTGCCTATGTGCCGTTTTCTCCAGGGGTGGACTGACATTTTCAACAGGATTTGAAACTTCTTAAAGGGATACTACCATCAATATTTTTCACATGCTGACAAGCAATATGCAGGCTATTATATGGATTTATTTTAAATTGAGAAGTTGTTTTTTTTTATATAGTTTTTTTTTAATTCTCCTTTTGTACATGGCTTCCTGGTTTGTCTCTTTGACTTCCCCCTGCGAGTTCTTATAGCATGGCAGCCAGTGAGGATTGCTTGTTTTAATTCCATGCCGATTATTAACTGAAAGGTATTACTGTTATCAGCTAGACCTGATAAGTGTGAATAAACTTACTCCCTAGTGCAAGAAAAGATTACCCCGTTGTCCTTTCATGTTTGCTCTTGTCATTGCCCTAATCTTATCTATCCCTGTCCAGAGAACAGTGATCATTTTTTCATTACCTACTATTTGTAATGAGGCTACATAGCGTTAAGCAGAACCTACAGTAAACAGAGTAGTATGCCTTGCCATTCTGGAGTTTTATCTTATCACTACCACATCTAGAAAAAGACAAGATTTTATAGGAAATTTTTAATTCCATGGGACTGTCGAAATAAAAATAAATAGTGCCAAAAATTCTAAAATAAATAGTTTTCCAAGAATATTTATTTTAACAACAATACTCCTTTTTAAAGGCAGTGTCCCATACATTAGATCATTTGTGTAATATAGACAGCCCATTTATTTATGTGCTAAATTGATTCTGTAATCCTGTAGAAAAGGGTCCCTTGATTGGAACTAATAAATAAGCCAGTGGACATCACTTAAGAGAGAAGTTTCTTCAGGGAGTCTCCAAAAAATGGGAATCTAGCAAGAGAACAAAGAGTGACTATAATGACTATATTTACTCTTTTGCCATAGGCAAACTTAAACTCTAACAGTTCTCAATCTATAAAGCACCAAAACGTAACTTTTATTATGTATACCACTTAACCTCAATGCACACTATTTAAAAACCTGATTTCTAACCTCTCAATTTATCCGTTTCTAATTGTGAAGGAATAACTCCTTTTCTATTATCAAGTCTGGTGGAACACCACACTATTAAAAAGGGGGGGGGGGGCCCTATATATACAGTGATTTACTAACTCCAAAAAGGAATCCAAAAGCATCTACTTGGCAGTCACCCCTAATCTGATGGACATAAAACATATAAGGGTTTCCTTTTTGAGGACCTCTGCAGCGGGTAACACAGTAGAAAGAGGTGGAAAATCACAAATTAAAATGTCATGCCTGACCTCCCCAACATGTTTCACCAACTAAATGGCTTTATCAGGGGACAGATAAAGTTATTTACCAACAATACATTTTACACCTCATAATTATTAAAGTAGGATTATTATACGGATTTTCTCACCATGCTTCAGACTTACACTGCCTGGGCATGCAGTGGGTGGTTCTATAGCAGTGATTAGCATATCAGCTCTGGTATTCTTAGCTGAGCCTTTTACAGTAAGATGACTGCAGGCGATTAAATTTATAGGGAACAAAGCTACAGACCTTCAAAGAGTAAAAAACAAATTTAACAAAGGTAAAAAATTAATTTGTTAGAGAAAAAGACTTTTGCTTAAATCCGCCCAATGTGAGTACGCCCTGCTCATTGTATAATCATAAAGGGAGATATGGACAGTAACTTAGAGACACTTGTTTGCACTCAGAGCAGATAAAACCTCTCTTATCTTCTGACCAGGGCAACATCAAAAGAGAAAGTGTTTGTAACCTTTTTCCCTCTCAACTGTTAAAAGTAAAATTTTTGTAGAAAACCCCTTTTTAATGAGGGGTATTTATGTTGAGCTAATAGAGAAAGGGGGCCTATTACGCCTTGCAAATGGGTTTTCTCTCCTTGATTTTCCTTAAATTTAGCGGGACCGGACTGGAAAAGATGGCCTTTATTTTACTGGTGTTGTATATTGAAGCTGAATACGCTATGTATATTTCTGGTTCGATATGAATATTTAGGAATGTATATGGCCAAGTAAGGTGAGGTATGTAGTGCTGGACTTTCCTTTTGTAATTATTTGGGCGTAAGAACAATGCTTAGCAACACAAGCTATGGCACATGGGTGCAATGTTGTTTCTCCACACCTTTGTGTATATACATTGATGTCACTCCCATATTGCACAAAAGGAGATGTCATAAATTCCTACTTATGGTCATGGTTGCTAGAAGAAGAAAGCTTTTGGGCCTGCGGAGGAGGAACTTTGTTTCCCTGCCATAGTTTTCTTATTAGCATCAATTATACCAACGGCCACTCTAGCATTGCAAAAAACTTTATTAGTTAATCCAGTCTTTATATAATAAATATATCCAATATCTCAAAATACAAACATCACATCAGTTGCAGATGTTCCCGTTATAGACCTTTTTTCAATGGATGTAAAAACATATATTAACAATGTTAGTAGCATTAATAATATGAAGGATGTATAAAAACATCGCAGATCCCATATTTAAACAGTAGTGTTAAAGTCCCTTACTTAACACAATTAATAAATTAAAAATTAATAATCAATAAGTAAAATATTTTTTTCAGAATGCCAATGCCAAATAACGTGTAAAAGTAAAACAAATTTTCATGGTACATTTTCTCCTAACTTAAAGGGGGGTTTTTCCGGACCTATTTTACCCCTTTCAGACAGGGGGAAAAATCAAACAAATCACCTGAGCATGAAATGCGGGGTGAGGGGAGGGGGGGGAGCAAGGATGAGGAATAAGGGGGCGTCTCAAAACGAACTAAAAAAAATGACATTGCAACAGTGCAGAACAGACACAGCCCCATAGACTGCCTTTCTACCC
>JAODAL010078331.1:0-12952 GCA_025379985.1 Phyllomedusa bahiana
TTATTTTTGGTAATTTGGTATTTTACAGTAAATTCACATACAGTTATATTCTTCACATAGGTATAAAATATTGTACACTGCAAACATTCTATACATACATAAAATGACATGGTAAGTAAACCTCTATTCAAACAACTGGCACTATTTCTGGCTGATCTAAGTAATTTTGTGAACCCTTTTGGAATGACCTGGATTTCTCTGTTAATTGCTAATAAATTCTGGTCTGATTGTTATCTAAGTCACACATAAAGTGTAACGACCTCGGGTAGTGGATCCACTGAGCCATCGCAAGCGATGACATAAGTCCCACCAGGGAGCGGAGTCTAAGGCTATGTTCACACGGCTTAAAACGGGACGTATCTCGCCCCGTATTTCTCGCCGTACTGCGTTAAATATGGGGCGAGAAACGTCCCAGTCATTGCGGTAATCCACAGTTCTCATAGAGAACTATGGATTACGTCTCCTCTCCCCCGCTCCCGAGCACACAGCGTAATTGCGGGCGAAATACGTCCCGCAATTATTGCCGTGTGAACATAGCCTAAGGGGCCACTGGTTTTCACCAGAGCCTGTCGCAAGATGGGATGATCTTGCTGCGGCTGACGACCCCCTCAGGTTTCTACCCCTGGTGCGACTTGCTTGCGATGGTGGCAAAGATGTATACTGTACAAAATTGCTAGGCAGGCTAGTAGTTGAGGACAGAAACAATATATGGTTTTGCACATCAAAAAACATTTTTTGAGGTTCTCAGTTCACATTTTTGATCAAAACTGCTTAAGCCACCTCCAAAATGTCAACGGGACCTCAAATGCAGGTGGTCCTACACTATTTTGTTACCTCTCTTTTGGGGTCTGTTCAGACCTACATACTTCAGGGGGCTTTTAAATCAATGCAGTGCACTTGGAAGCTGGTGCCTTCACTCCCTGAAGTATGTACCACCTGCATTTGACGTTTCGGAGGTGGCTTTTCAAAAATTCCTATGTCCTCTTTGATAGTTTCTTTAGTTGATAGTGTGCCACTGATATTGGAATGTGTATGTATATTACAGCCGCACCAGTTTGCACCTATGCTCATTTTAAGAAAAAATGTTTTTTGATGTGCAAAACCATATATTGTTTCTAGCTTGTATAGGGAGGAGTGGCTGCCTCCATTTTGTTTTTTTGACTCCCCCCACCTTACAGGTTTTAACTCAATGCAGTTTTTTGGGAAGTGGTCCCCTTCATCCCTGAAGTTTAGGTCTAAAAACCCCCAAAAAAGGGGGGAACAAAATAGTGCAGGACCACCTGCTTTTGGGCCCCGTTGACTTTTGGGGGTGGTTAAGCTTTTATCAAAAAGTGAACTGAGAACCTCAAAAAAATGTTCATGTACCCCTAGATAGCAGAAATGCTTTTTAAAAAAAATTGCTTTGTCTCTTTTGTTTAGTTTTTCTTTAGTTAAAGGGTATGCCATGATAGGGGAAAGTTAAGTATTGGGAAGGCGGAAGGTCAGGCAGGGGGCAAGTTCGGGTCAAGGGTATGGCTTAAGGGACTGGAAAAGGAAGGAGCGAAAAAAACTAAAAAACTTTTTAAAAATGGTAAACATCGTGGTCCGTTGGAGGTTAGGGGAAGGTGGGTAAAAAAAAGCCGGGGCCTGGCAATTCCCCAATTATTGCCCCTGGCCTTTTTTCAAGTTCCTCAGCGTAGTTTCCCCCCAAAAAAGGTGGGGGGCATCGTGGTACGGGTGCTAGCGACCCGGCTTATTGTCGATTTGGCACCCATAAAATAAGACAACAAAAATTTTTGAGCGACTTGTTGAACCTTTTGGAGGCTCACCAGCTCTACCTCTGTTTTTAATAGTGTAGGGCCCGAACAGTATGTATGAAGTGTCTCACAATCTTTGTGCCAAAATTTGTCTTCCCAATCCCCTTTTTGAAAGGTATGAATCGATGACAGTGGGCACCAAACTTTGGCGAATTTTGGCACGGGGTATGTTTTAGGCTTTTTTGGAAATTTAAAAAAATATGTGTCGGGGTTCAATTTTTTTTGGGTATGAAAATTCATCTTTATAAAACGGGGATAGACGTTTTTTGGCTAAAACCCAAGAAAAACGCTTTCAAAATAGTTGTAATAAGGTTTAGAAAAGTTCACTATTCTCTCTTTGAATGCAATGAGTAAAATATTCACAGTGCAGTGAGGAACAGTAAATTAACCACTGAATGTAACAACATGAAGATCTCTCTTCAGCAGTAAACACCTCCATGAAATGTTTCTTGTAGTTGCAAATAAAATTTGTTAATGGGGATGGTTTGGGGGACAAATTCCCTCTCAAAAATTTTTTCCCGATTTTGGATGTTTTCACAGCCTTTTCTCTTCTAGCACTGAAAAGGGGAAAAAACGTTAAAGGGTACCCAAGATAGATTCTTAAAATCCTTTTACCTCAAAAACCCTCAAAACAATTAGATTTTTCCCAACGAACTCGGTCTGCAGCAGTAATGGCGTTTACAGACAGAATAGGTTCTTGCAGTTACACAAAATTAGGTGGGGATTTGGTTGTTCAGTTAAAAGATATACTCTATAGGATTAAGCTAAGGGTTTTTTACTTTTTGTTTGTTTGTTTTTTTTGTTGTTTTTATTGTCTTCTTGTTTTTATAACATTTTTGTCAAATGAATTTAGATCTAGAGTTGGTGTAGGGAAGAGCAAAACTAAACCCTTTCCGCAACCAGTTATGAAGTAAACCCTTGTGCATATTTCATTTCCCGCTGTAAAGGGCCTGTAAAAAATACTATAGGGGATGAACTTGGTTGGCCACACTACTTTATGAGTTCTATTGTCTAAAAAGGGAAACTGTCACATAGGTTATGCCACCCTTACTGAGGATAGCATTCACTAGTGACGGACATGCTGTTTCCAGTGCATCTCGTTTTGTAAGAAACAGTAGTTCAGAGTTTTATGCTCAAAATGGCGTTTGCAGCGTTTTAAATTAAGGTTTTGCACGGGATTTGGCAAAAGTTCCCCAGGGATAGCCCCCCTAATCAAACTTATGCAACCTATTATTCTGAATAGGTAGAAATCTGTGAATAAGTCGCAGGTGGGTGGGGCTATCCACAGGTAGGAGGGGCTAACACATGCTCATAAATAAGCTGGACTCATCTCTGGTAGAGCAGGCTGCAAACTGATAGATTTGAGCATCAAATGCCTGAAAAAAAAAAAAAATGCATCTTTTGGACAAGGGGAAAAGCCCCCTGGGGAAAAAGCATGTCTTTCCCCTAGTTTAGCTGTTTTTGGCAAGTTCAATTTAACATTCACCTTAAAATGTAAATATTAATGATCCAAATCATGTAAAACCCATATAATACGAGCTCAGCTTCTTTCCCCCCTTATCGCATCCCGTTCTTTGTAGGGCAGCACAAATTTCCTGACAGGTTTATTTAAATTTTGAAAGGACAGGGTTTTCCGGCTATCTTTTTTTTTATTATAGGTCAAAGGTATTTAACTGCTTTGTAAATTTATAGTTTTTAAAAATTTACCCGTCTGCTGTGCAGAAACAGGGAAAGAGTCCCGTCCCCCTTCCCTTTTCCCCTGGAAACCCAAAAGGTGTTCAAAGATCACATGGCCTTAAAAGAAAAATTTGTCACCATAGGGGGGGGTGCTTTAAGCCAGGGGTTTGCCAGTAAAACTCCCGTAGTGGATGTGTCGGGGCGAGAAGGGATCTACTACATTAAATCTTTATCCTGAGGTTTTGCAATTTAAAAAGAATAATTACAAACGTGTTTCTCAAAACCCAGTCCCAAACCTACCAACGGTAATGTTTTTTAGGTCTTTTAACCCAATGCCTGACAATAAATTTTATCACCGTCAGAATAACTGACAAAAATTATATCCCTGTGCAATCTGAGGAAATCCTGAAAAAATGACCCGGTGGTGGGGCTTGAGGACTGGAGTTGAGAAACACTGCATTAGAGTAATTACAGGGAGGGGGAACTGTTTGTTTATCATTGATTTCCTGCAGGCAGAATTATGGGAGCAGAGGACAACAGTTCAGAGCTGGGGGTTGTGTACTGCTGTCTTGATCTAATTGTCTAATTATTATTGCAGCTCTGTACGGTTTACATGGTGTCTCATATGTCCTAACTATCATCATTATGACAGAAAGTACAGAGCTAGGGGAGATTACACACTTATGGCAGAACAATGTCTAGCAGTGATAACTGTGGAAGGAAGTCCTAGATTGCAGTGCAGTCTGGGAGTTGTAGGAAAGATGCTGGAAAATTACTGATACTAAGACATGCAGGACATTTTACTGCAAAATGTGGATCTTATGATAGATGAATCAGAAGGCAAAAGAAAAGAAAAAAGACATATGAAGGTAGTGGAATATCTTTACTTTTCCATATAAATGCTGTTTATAGTGTATTATTAATTTTTAAAACTCCCGGAAAACCACTTTAATCAGATCTTGATATTCTATGTATCATTTTCAGAATTTAATTTGCAATCTCTGTACCAATCAAAATAGTACAAGCTTGGTTAATTATGACTTTTTTTTTTAAAGTTTAACATACTGAAGTAACTGGCTTTCTACAGCCTCTTAAAAGCAATATAGTAAATATATGGAATCTATATAAAAAATAAATAACAGAATAAACAATATAATAATAATATTTATATATAGAATAGGACAGAATATATAAAAAATATATAGCAAAGGCTGAAATAAAAATTAGAAACAGAAGAATAGCATAAAGTCCTAAAAATCTGGCACCAGATTTTCTGAATGTGCCAAAGGCATGTTATTTTATCCTTTATTATAAGCATACACAGATAAAACCTAGTTGCAGAAATGATCACCCTAGAGAGATTAGGGAACTATTAATAGTTTATTGATAATGTAGACTATGGAAGAAGCTATTCTACTCCAAAAACATAATTTCTTCTCTTTTCCAGTTTTACTTTTAGTAAAGTGAGACAAAATGTGCTAAAGAGGGATATGGAAGTACATGATGTACAAGTTCTACAGTACCTCACAAAAGTGAGTACAGCCCTCACATTTTTATTAATATTGTATGATATCTTTTCATGAGACAACAATGAAGATATGACACTATGACACAATGTGAAATAGTCAGTGTACAGCTCGTATAACAGTGTAAATTTTGCATGCCCTCAAAATAAATTAACACACAGTCATCACTGCCTAATCCGCTGGCAAAAAGTGAGTACACTCCTAAGTGAAAATGGACAAGTTGCACCCAAAATGTCAATATTTTGTGTGGCCACCATTATTTTCCAGCACTGCTGAACTTTCTTGGGTATTGTAATAAACCTACAACCAGAGAGGATAGGTAGGGAAGGCAAGACAGTGGACCCTAGCACAAATGTCCCCTATCTGTCCCTGCCTACTTGCTGGTCCAAACCTAAGTGGTTGGCGACAACGTAATGATGTTCTCTGCTTATGTTATCAAACAAGGCAAATAAACACAAAATAATGATAGTACAGAAATGGAGTCAGAAACCAAGCAGGCAGAAGCAATCAAAGGTAAATGCCAGCCAAATCCAGAGAAGACTTATAGCAAGCACTGGGATGAGGGCTAATGGTATCTTTATAGGTTGTCAGAGTTTCAGTCCAGGACACGATTGGACCAGTCCTCTGACATCCTGACCACACAGATCACAGACTGGTAAGGTAGAAATGCGAGTGATTGAAGAACCGTCAATCACAACTAGTTTTAACTGTCTGCAGCCCAGAACAAAGTCAGCAGGAGAAACAGATGGGTGTGGTGTAATTCAATGAACACAGCAATGACCCCAGTACAAGAAAAAATGCAATAAAGCACAAAATCATGGTCAACAGCACATCCTCCAATGTACTTTAAAGACAGAGGATGGTGCAAAAGCCTCAATAAACTGTAGCTCCCCACAACCGGCAGCACTCATGCAGCCCCAAACCATGGCACTCCCACCATCATGCTTGATTGTAGGCAAGACACACCTGTCTTTATATTCCTCACCTAGTTTCTGCCACACACAATTGACACCATCTGAACCAAATAGGTTTATCTTGGTCTCATAAGACCACAGGATATGGTTCCAGTTATCCATGTTCTTAGACTGCTTATCTTCAGCAAACTGTTTGCTGGCTTTCCTGTGCATCATCTTTAGAAGATGCTTCTTTCTGGGATTACAGCAGATCAATTTGATGCAGTGTGCAGCGTATGGTCTGAGCACTGACAGGCTGATGCTTCACCCCTTTAAACTCTGCCGCAATGCTAACCACACTCATACGTGAGTGTTTCACAGACCCACAGCCAGCTTCAGACTTACACTTCCTTGTAACGCGGTGAGTGGTTCTACAGCAGTAGATGGCATATAAATTTTGCTATTTCTAGCTCATCCCATTAGTGACAGAAGTGTTGGAGGCTTGTAAATAGTAGTATACAAGGCTATAGAGCTGTAAGGCTTAAGACTTGTAAATTAATTTAGGTAAACCAGCTCCTGTGCTAGAGGTAAGAATCAGCAGGAAGTGAGTCATCATGGTTAAACGGCTGTTTAGAGCAATCAGATAAGAAAAAGAGTAGGGAGAGGTGGTTGGTAACCAAGATAAACTTGTGTACACTAGTAGTAGATAAAATTTTCTTTATCTTCTGAACAAAGCAAACACAAATTTTATTTTGTATATTCTTCATTTCTTTTCCCTACAGGCTCGGACTGGGCCGCCGGGGGAGCGGTGAATCCCCCGGTGGGCCCCCCCGAGCTGCTGTGGGCCTCGGAGGCAGTGCCGTCGCTCCCCGGGGCCCGGCCACGCATCCGGTCAAAGAACGCCCGGGACCTGCGTCCCGACGCCAGAGACCGGCCCGGGAGTTAGGGACTATTTCCCCGACTCCCGGGGCTGCGCGTTGTTCAGCGGAGCACAGCGCCACTTTGCGCTGCCTCCGCTGATCTCCCTGGCAGGCTGAAGACGCTAGGCCTTCAGCCTGCCGGGCGCCGGCCCCTACTGCTGACGTAGGCAGCACGGTGATGTCACTTCACCACGGCGCCTATGCAGGGCAGCAGTACGGAGCCGACGGCAGCACAGAGCGGCCAGGACCTGCCAGGAGCGGGAGCCGGAGCTAGGTAAGTGGCTGGTTGTTTTTTTTGTTTTTTGTTTTTTAAACTATCTAAGGAGGCCCTGGCTACTATTGGGGGACATGACTACTAAGGGGGCCCTGGCTACTAAGGGGGGTGCTGGCTACTAAGGGGGGCGCTGGCTACTAAGGGGGGCCCTGACTACTAAGGGGGGCCCTGACTACTAAGGGGGGCCCTGGCTACTATTTGGGGCCCCTTTGGGTCTAAGGGGGTGCCTGACTACTAAGGGGCCTTGGCTACTCAGGGGGGCCCTGACTACTATTGGGGGCCCTGGCTACTAATGGGGGCCCTGGCTACTATGGGGGGCCCTGGCTACTATTGGGGGCCCTGACTACTATTGGGGGCCCTGGCTACTAAGGGGGTCCTGGCTACTAAGGGGTGCCCTGGCTACTAAAGGGGGGCCCTGACTACTAGAGGGCCCTGGCTACATAACGTGGGCCCTGGCTACTAAAGGGGGGCCCTGTCTACTAACTGGGGGCCCTGACTTCTAAAGGGCGGCCCTGGCTACTATTGGGGGCCCTGGCTACTAATGAGGGCCCTGGCTGCTAAGGGGGGCCCTGACTACTAAGGGGGGCCCTGGCTACTTAAGGGGGGCCCTGGCTACATAAAAGGGGTCCTGCCAACTAAAGGGGGGCCCCGTCTACTAAAGGGGGGCCCTGGCTACATAAAGGGGGGCCCTGACTACTAAAGAGGGCCCTGGCTACATAAAAGGGGGGCCCTGGTACTAAAGGGGCCCTGAAATACTAAAGGGGGGCCCTGACTACTAATGGGGCGGGCCTGGCTACTAATGGGGGCCTGGCACTAAAGGGGGGCCCTGACTACTTAAGGGGGGCCCTGGCTGTTAAAGGGGCCCTGGTTACTAAAGGGGGCCCTGACTACATAAAGGGGGGGCCCTGGGTACATAAAGGGGGCCATGACTACTAAAAGGGGGCCCTGGGTACATAAAGGGGGCCATGACTACTAAAAGGGGGCCCTGGCTACTAAAGGGGGGCCCGGACTACAGAAAGGGGGGCCCTGATACATAAAGGGGCCCTGACTACATAAGGGGCCCTGGCACATAAAAAGGGGGCCCTGACTACTAAATGGGCCCTGGCTACATAAAGGGCCCCTGACTACTGAAGGGGCCCCGAATACTGAAGGGGGCCCTGACACCTAAAGGGGGCCCTGATTACTAAAGGGAGCCCTGATACCCAAAGGGGGCCCTGACTAGCTAAAGGGGCCCTGTCTAGCTAAAGGGGGCCCCGACTAGCTAAACGGGGCCCTGACTACTACACACTAGATAAAGGGGGGTCCTGAAATTCCTGCCCCACTGCTAAAGGGGGGGGGGGCCTTTACTTACTGCACACTAGCTAAAGGAGGCCCCTAACTACCTGTATACTACCTAAAAGAGACCTTTAACTGCCCTTTTTACTCCCAAAAGAAGAACCCCTAACTGCCTGTATACTACCTAAAGGAGGCCTTAAACTGCCTGTTTTAGTACCTAAAAGAGACCCCTAACTGCTTGTATACTATCTAAAGGAGGCCTTTGACTGCCTTTTTATACTACCTAAGGAGGCCCTAACTGCCTGTATACTACCTAAAGGATTCCTAACTGCCTGTATACTCCTACATTTTCTCCAGGGGGTTAGTCCTTTCCCCACCCTCCCAACCCCTCAGGATAATAGGCCTCTAAGTTATGGGTTGGTACCCGCTCTCCCACCCCTGGGCAGTTTGTACAAGGTGGGAATGGGTAAAGAGTGCTGGGAAAATTGAGGGTTCTAAGATGTTTGTGTATAATTTCTGCAGGATGAGTTGTGGCGGGGCAATCATCATGACTGGTGTGGAACGGAATGCAGAAAAAAAGAGAATAAGAACGACTCATGAGAGAAGAGAACGACACATCAGATAAGACGTCTCCCGTGAGTCCCTGATTTCAGGGTTATTTTAAATTCTATATTGGATCAGTGCTGTATTCACTGTAATGTGATGTGACCTGAGCTGTGTCTGACCACTATGTGGTCTCCATATGGCGTTTTGCAGGTTATATTGGCATTAGTATAGTGTAAATGTACATGTGTCCCTGACTGTAAGGTAGGGAACACCTGACCCTGTGATAGGAGTTTAACTTTCTTTCTTGCTGGTGATTATTTTTAAAAAGGGGGTGAGGTGCGTGACCAAGGGAACATGGAGGGGGATATTGTATGTGGACTATGGAGGGGATTTGTATGGGTGGAGGGGGATATTGTATGTGGGTGGAGGGGGATATGGATGGAGCCACTTAGCCCTGTGTCTATGATATGCTAGACTGACAGACGTGTGAGACAGACAGATGTGTGACTCACTTGCTATTGTACTACACAATACAGTTTTGTTTTGCACACTGTATTTGTGGTAAAATGGGCGCATTTTTGTCCGAAAGGCCGGTAATATTTTTTTTTGACAGTAGGTGGCCCCCCAAGATCAACTCCTCTGTGGGCCCCAGAACCCCCAGTCCGACACTGTTTCCCTATATGTTAAAAGCTAATCACTATGGTAAGAAAACCCCTTTAAGCTGAACATATACATAAGATAGGTAAGACACTCCAGAATTGTTGTTCCACAGGGCACACAAATACTAACTAAAACAGACATATATGGAGTTAAGTCAATAAATATCCAGAGCACTCTATTGTCTCATACCTCCCAACCATCTTGATTTCAGCGGCACATTCCTGATTTAGGAACAGTGTCCCACCGTCCTGGGACAGCAGGAAGGAGACCCAATTTCGGGGGTATGTCCCTGGCATCCAATGCATATGCCCTGAATCTCTGGGACTGCGCTGTTCATTCCACTGTTTGTGTGTCCTCAAGTGTAGCAGAGCAGTGGTGCCAGGAAAACGTCATAAGATGCTTCCCTGACATCACTAGCTGTAGGGGGCTCGCCCTGCCCACTCAACTAGGCATAGCAGAAGGAGGTAAGTGACCTCCGTCACCCCTTTCCCTGTCTCTCCCAACTGACCCAACACCATGGCCTATCCAGCTTTCCTAGGTTGTGGATGCACTATCCAGCATGCAGAACAGCTGAGTAGCACCCATCCCACTTAGCAGGCAACCAGCCTGAAGTATTTTCCATCACCGCAAAGCTGACACTAACCCACTGTGACCATTATCCCAGTGCCCAATGCATCAGGGATAATGGGAAGAGCCAGGTTACCCTCAGAAGGAGGAACATCTAAGGAGATAGTACACTTCTGGGACAGCTGGTATTTTTAGGGTGGCAAGAAGCCAATATCCATAGGCATCCAGTGTCACTTTCTCTTTTCTCAACATAGGAGTAACCTAAGGAAATTTAGAAGTGGCATCAGACAATGAAAGGAACAACAATGAAAGGTAAGCTAACCCTTAAAAACACCATTAAAACCCTAACCTTTATTTAGATTGAGGGTTACAATTAGTGTTAAAGATAGGGTTAAATAAAAAATTGAAGGGATTTAGCTTTAAATATGTAGGCAAAGGTCAACATAGATTATTATCAAATACAGCTCTGGAAAAAATTAAGAGACCACTGCAAAATTTTCAGTTTCTCTGATTTTTCTCTTCAATGGTAAATTTTTGGAGAAAAATGTACATTGTTATTTTATTATATAAACTACTGATAACATGTCTCTGAAATTCAAATAAAAAAAAAAATTGTATGTATTTGCAGTAAATGAGAAATCTTCAAAATAATAAAAAAGAAGCAGTGATGTCAGACTTCAAATAACGCAAAGAAAACAAGTTCATATTTCTTTAGAAACAATAAGACTAATGTTTTAACCCAGGAAGGGTTCAGAAATCAATATTTGGTGGAATAACCATGATTTTTTCATTCAGATTCCTTTTGGCCTATTCCTAGCACTTGTTTTGCCATCCAGCTTATCCTATTGCAAGAGGATTGTGAAGACCACAGCAGCGTTTTTTATATTTTCCTTCGTTAAATAAGATTGGTTCAGGTGATCACCTAATCAGAAGCACATTAAGTAGAATGAGGTGTACTTTGGTTGGAATTCAACTGACACTGGAATGGAATGGCTGTCAGACATGTAGAGATGCTGATTTTAAGAAAACTGTGCATTGATCTCTTAATTTTTTCCAGAGCTGTAAATTGCTTTTCTGATTTTGCTTTCTTTAGGAGTTAGCGGAGATTTTCTATACTGCTTGCTTACACAGGTTTCTCTAAGTTACTAACCATCTCCTTCTGCTTTTCCTGTCTGACCATAGTGACATCACTCTCTGCTGTGTCGTATTAGTAAAACAGAAGCTTGTTTATCTAGGTTACTGACAAGTTTTAGCCCTTTAGAGCACTGTGGCCTTGTACAAACCTCCAGCATTCATCTCACTGTAACAGGATCAACCAGGAATAGTAATGCTGATATGTCAGTCACTGCTGTAGAACCACCAACAGCCTGAACAGGAAGCGTGAGTATGAAGCTGACTGTGAAGTGCAACAGCCAGATGAGAACACTACTTTAATGTTCGGCATGTCCTGAATAGTGTTGAGCGATTGCGTTGGCTATCGAGATGGATCGATAGTCGATAGTCGGCCGCTATCGATAAGGTTTTTCGATAGTGAGCATCGATTATGCGCGATGACCATAAAAGTCTATGGGAGAGCAACAACACCTTCATTATTACACCCAAACAAGGCTGGAGAAGCTGAAATTTTAAAATCCACAAACAGTCAAATGGATACGTGCTAAAATCTTTGGGAACACACTTAGGTTATAAAAGTCACAGAAAAAAAGCCACAGACCATTTACTATCCCTGTCTTGTACCACAGCCTGACCCTTAAACCTGCATCACCCACAAATTAAAAAGTGCCAGAAGGCAGTATGATTTGAACAATCATGTTACTTGAACTGGACATTGAATATTCCTGTCCTGGGAAAGCAGCATGAGCCCCAAACCCGCATGACCCCCACATTTAAAAAGTGCCGGAACAAGGATTTTTTCAACCACCATTTTAGTTGAACTGGCCTTTGACGAGACTTGTCCTGGGCCCCAGCGTGAGCCCCAAACCCGCCTGACCCCCAATTTAAAAAGTGCCGGGGGAAAGGATTTTTTTCAACCTTTATTTTAGTTGAAAAAGGGCATTGGGCAAAACTTTTTCCCGGGGCCCCAAATGAGCCCCCAAAAACCCGCTGCCCCCCCCATTTAAAAAAATGCCGGAAAAAAGGAAATCTTTCAACCCCCCATTTTGTTTCACTGGACATTTCTATACCTGTCCTGGGCCCCCAGCATGAGCCCCAAAAACCTTTCAAGAACCCCCCCATTTAAAAGTGCCGGGAAAAAAAAAGGGTCTTTCAACCACCATTTTAGTTTGGAAAATTGGGCCCTTGAATTTAAACCCGTCCTGGGCCACAGGAAGGGCCCTGGGGGCCCGGGGTTTCAGGGGGGGGTGGGGGTTTAAACCCAGGGGTGGCGTCCCGGGCATTTTAACCGCAGGTTAAATGCCCTGTGAAGCAGCAACCCAAAAAATGTGTTTCTGAAGCAGAGTGCGGGGGAAACGGGGAAATTTTGTGAACTCAAGCCTTCCTCTGTACACAGCAATACCTGGGTAGCGCTTTTCCCCCCCGTATGAAATGGGGGGCCAATTGAGCTTCATTTGGAAAAACTGGTGGTTTTAAAGCTCCTGTTACACCCAGGTGCCCTTTTTCTTGGCATTCTTTTCTCAATTTTTTCTCAAGTGCTGGAGAAATTTGGGCTCTTTTACTTTGTTCCTGTCCCTTTTCTCCATACTCCATTTTACCCGGGGAAAAACCTCCCTCTGGCAAAATTTTTTCCGTAATCCCTTTTACAATTCAAGGGGAAATTTTTTTTAAAAACTATTTTGTACATGCAAGTTTTTTAGTACTT